>VZTM01037208.1:256143-281879 GCA_013400555.1 Jacana jacana | reverse complement strand
ATATATTTTTAATTTCTTTATGTCAAGAGTGGTGGCAGGCAGAAAGCTGGGGAGCAATTGTTACTTTGCAACTTTTCTTCTGGGTACCAGTATTTCATAGGAACGGGTACCTTGCAGGCAGTGAGAAAAGACAGTATTAGATATTAAGATTTCCCTCGTATGAAAAGAGGGGGGTACTCAACAGAAACCAGAAAAGGGAGGTTATCTGTGGAAGGTACAAAGGAATTGCTGATTTGTGGTTTGCACAACTCAACTGAAAAAGGAAAAAAAATAATCCAGGCTACGTGAGGACCCATGAAGGTTCTGCAATGAGAACTTATCACCAAGTCTGAACTTGCAGCAATCCAAATGTGTTAAACCTGCTTTGCAGACACCAGTACAACCAGTAGACAAACACAGAAAAAGGAGACTCATGTCAGCTCCTGTAAGGTGGTGACCAAAGATAGCAGGGGAGGAGGGTTCACACAGGGAAAAGTCAGACAGACTGGCAGAGAATTGTGAATGGATATACCTTTCTGGGATTCATGCAGCTGCACTTTCTCCTGGTGATCCCAGCCAAGTGCACATTTGTCTTGTCTGTCTGTCTGCACTCCAAACTTGCCTCCAAACCCCTTTACATAATCTGTATGCAGGAAGTTTCAGAAAACATTATTGCAGGTTAGGACTGTAAGCAGTATTTAATAACAAACCCCAGTAATGTGTGATGGGAAAGCTACCTTGTCATTAACGGTACCCTCCTTCACTCTTTCCCCCTGCTACACCTCAACAGAGGGAAGGACACCCATCCAGTAACTCTAGGGCCATGATCCAAGGAAGCATCACAAATCCAGAGAAGAATACAGCATACAGACTCAATAATATTCTGAGATTTGAAGAATCTGAGGCACTTTCCACTTAAAGTCATCTAGCACACACAAACGTGCGCCACAGATTTATAAATACTGAAGGACCTGCTGGTGCCTCTGAATGGTATCGATCAGGGCGATTACACACTTATCTCAATGACTTCCATACTGAAATCAGAGTGTGAAACTCAGGGACAGTGTACAACGACTTCCTTTTCATGTAAGGGAACAAAACTCTGCATACACAAAGGGCAAACATACATTTACCCCGAAAAAACCATCCCAAATGAAATATTTTTTGATTGAACCAGTATTTTTAAACAAGATAATAAAAACCTTTCTGTGATTCATGTTTTTCCGTTTTGCCTTGATATTCAAAGCCAACAGCACTTTTGTCCACTTTGTCCTTGTCAACACCGTATTTACCACCAAAGCCCTTGGAATAATCTAGAGATAAGAGTGAAGAGTTTTCTTTGTAAGTGTTCCATAACAAAAATATTACCTTGAAGAACTGTGATAGTCAGACCTGCTAACATTACATGATGTATTAAAAGAAGAACTGACATCCCTCAGTTAATCCTCATTCCAGGTACTGAAATCATAAATCCTTTGGAATACACTCTCTCAGGATGGAAAAAAAACCAGCATCACACGTAGTTCAGCTGCTGGGCAGTGTCAGCACTTCTTGCCACTTGACTCCTTGATAAAATTCTGAAGACACTTACAGCAAAGTGAAGTTCAGAAACCATGTCAGCAACAGCCTGGATGCTTTTAAACAAACACCCCCTTCTCCTCCTTAGCATTTCTAGCATGGAAACATTTATTTGAGATAAACAGAAAACAGATGGCAAAAATGTCAACATTTTCCAATAAAATGGTCAATTTTTGATCAGATATGCCTGGAAACCCGATTAGCAACACAACGTTAACTCTAAACACTACCAACTTTGATAAATGTTTTAATCTATGAACAGCTGATTCTTCTAGAGACGTTTCTCTGTTGTGGTTAAACTGCTTGCAGTCTCAATGCTGTGATCTACAGCTTTTCAAAAGAAGCTGCAAAAAGCTTCCATGCAAACCCACGTGCCCTACTCCCAAAGTAACTGCAGTTGGATCATCACTTAAAGCCAGTCAGAACCTGCATTTTGGGGGGGTGGGTTCAGGACTTAAAAGTTTTCAGCAACAGAACTTCTATTCAGTGCTAAGTTTCAGCAGGTTAGGAGTGCAACAGATGTAAAAAAAATATGAGTAATTTACAACAGTGCCTTATCACAAATGCCTAGCACATCAGAGTACCAAACCTCCAACACGTGTGTCTACTCACCCTTCTGCGACTCGTGCTTCTCAGTTTTACCCTGGTAATCAAAGCCTACCGCGCTCTTGTCCACCCTGTCAGCCTGTACTCCATATTTCCCACCAAAACCATTGGCATAGTCTGCATTCAGAGGAAAGCACAATAAAAATCAAGAAGCTTTTAACAGGAACATCATATCCTATTTCAGAACAAAATACTACTCATTAGCACATAAAATCAAGTTTAATTTTAAAGACAGAAAATAAGAAGGGTGACATTCCTGTAGTTTATGATGGTTCCTTTTAAATCTACTCCCCATTTCCAATAGGGTACAACACAGCAAAGAACAATTCCCAATCTTTCCAAAATGTCCTTGAACCTCACTTGTAAAAGAAAAGTAAGACTCATGATGACAAGCCATTTCCTTGCCTTAAAACCTCATCAACTCATTAAATTGCTTTGAAATGATTTTTATTTTCATCTGCTCTTCCACCCAAACCCCTCAGCATTCGATTTGCTGCTCTGATCTATTATTTATAAAAGGAGTGCGTCCGCAGAGGCAACCACCTCACCACTTTACCTTTTTGGGAGGCATGGTTCTCAGTCTTCCCCTGATATTCAAAGCCAACTGCTGACTGGAAGAGAAGTAAAAACACATGTATAACAAAGAGTTAGATGTTAGCAGAAAATCTGCATGCAGTTCAGTGGACGAACGGCACGGAAAGTTTCTGTGTCTTTCCACGCTGCTCTGACCTTGATTTAAAACATAAATACCTATTTAACTTGTAGGTCACACTCATTTACATGGTAATCTAGTACACGGATTCATGGCAAGGGTTTTTGTCACCCCTTGCCAAAGCAAATTGTTTCAGCAACATACCATAGTCTTGCCAGGTTCAGCAATTGAGTACAACAGGAATGCAGCTTTTCCATGCTGGGGTTGTTAAGCAACCTTGGAACGGGATCGATCCCAATTATCCTGCTCAGCAGCTCGTGTTGCGATACAGGACAAAACATCCCCAAATCCCCCCTCCTTCTCTAGCATCCACGCTGACTTTATCTTCATCAAAGAACACAGCCTGGCTAAAAGGCGTGTTTTAAGATCTATAGCTTTCTTTTCAACTCATTTCAATTTCCCATAAGGGCTGTTTTATGTTTTGTTTTAAACAGGAGTTCATCTCCCAAAGAGTTGGCATTATCTTTCTGCTAACTTCAAATACAGCAGGAAGAGCTGACCACACCAGCATTTTAAGGTACTGGAATTTTTCAACTGAGCATACAAAATGATAAATGGAATTACTGCAAGTAGCCACAGTATGAGATGAAATTGCTTTTCTGGTACTCTATGGGTTTTGCACCCCAAACTCGCCACCAAACCCTTTCACTGAATCCACTTGGGAGCAATGCTTGGAAAGCTTGGATTGATATTCATGTCCAACAGCTGACTAAAAGACATCACAAGAGTTCATAGAATCATAGAATCATTCAGGTTGGAAGAGACCCTTGGGATCATCAAGTCCAACCATCAGCCCTACTCTACAAGTTCTCCCCTACACCAGATCCCTCAACACCACATCTAATCTACTCTTAAACACAGTCAGGGATGGGGACTCCACCACCTCCCTGGGCAGCCCATTCCAGGCTCTGACCACTCTCTCTGTGAAAAATTTTTTCCTAATGTCCAGCCTAACCCTACCCTGCTGCAGCTTCCAGCCATTCCCTCTTGTTCTGTCGCTCATTGCCCGTGAGAAGAGACCAGCACCAACCTCCCTACAATGCCCTTTCAAGCAGTTGTAGAGAGGGATGAGGTCTCCCCTCAGCCTCCTCTTCCTCAAACTAAACAATCCCAACTCCCTCAATTGATCCTCATAAGCCTTATTCTCCAGGCCTCTCACCAGCTTCGTTGCCCTCCTCTGTACTCGCTCCAGCACCTCAATATCTCTCTTGTGCTGAGGTGCCCAGAACTGGACACAAGAGTCATGGTGTGGCCTCACCAGTGCTGAGCACAGGGGGACAATCACCTCCCTACTTCTGCTGGTCACACTATTCTTTATGCAAGCCAGGATGCCACTGGCCTTCTTGGCCACCTGGGCACACTGCTGGCTCATGTTCAGTCGCCCGTCAACCAGCACCCCCAGGTCCTTTTCTGCCAGGCAGCTCCAGCCACACTGCCCCAAGCCTGTAGCCATCCATGGGGTTGTTGTGGCCCAAGTGCAGGACCTGGCACTTGGCCTCGTTGAAGGCCATGCCATTAACATTGGCAGAAACAGCCAGCAGCTCTTGTAAAAGAAAACACCACAACCAAGTAACGTGAGGGTAAGCTTTGTTAGGAACACTCATCATTGCCACTTTTCCTGTTGAAAATAACTGCTCAGGGAATTGCAACTCACTGGAGAAGTCTTTACGAGACGTTCACCACGTTCCCAATACAGTCGAGGCAAGGGAAGTGCCAAGTCAGAATCTGGCAGCAATGATTGCACTTTATGGAGACTGGTTTACACTCTGCATTTTCACTTTTTTACTTCAAAACCACAGGAATGAAGACAAGAACGTTACAGACGGAATCTTGATGGTGTTCATGCAGAATTTCAAAGGGGGGTTATTTCCAGATAAAAGATATAGTTTGGATTTAGGCACATAGCTACAGTTCTCTTTTAGCTGATGTTAGATTGTAACCAAATACAACTACAGCTTGGTTTTCTGTTGACATTCTTCTCCGGAGGCACCCTGAGCCTCTACATAAATCAAAATTAGGCATTTTCTCTTTATACTTTCTCCTCACTAGCAAAAGGGCATCACAAAAAGCAGTGCATCCACATCAAGACAGAACTCTTGGTGCTAAAGGCACCAAGGCCCCACACTGTCCCATTTGAGCCCGTCCCTGGAACCAGAGCCGAAGACAGCAAACCGAGGTGCAGTTACATCGCACTGCGACTGGCTGCAGGTAAGACACAGGGTATGTAATTACACACCCCAAAGCATATGCAGGTAGTGTTTGCTGCTGTTAATCTAGTGCTAACATACCCTTCTAGATCCTGGAACTGATGCTAGAGCCTAGCACCTTGAGGGGTGCTATAAAACATAGCCCAAAAACGTGGTGGGTTTCAAAACTGAGCTTGAGAGCCTGCACCCTGCGATGAGCCCCTCTTCTGACCCACCACCACCACTGGTCCTGTGTGCCGCCACCACCACCAGCTGCAGGTCTCAGCACCATGCACAGGCTGCTGGCATCTGCGGCTGCAGCAGAGCCCCCTCCACGCAGCTGACCCGAGCTCTGACCTTTGAGGAAGAAGAAACTGCTTATCTCCTACCAACATCAAACAGCTGGATTGAGCTGAATTAATTAAAGGACACAAGGTGTCTAAAAACCATAAGTAACTTGGGCTTTTACCCAAGTATTTGCCTTTCCTTTTTTTTAGCCAGGCACTGGGGGAAACATTCCCAGCACTTGGGAATTGCCAGGTAACAGGACACGGATGTCAACAATAGGACACTACCTTTATTTATAAGCAATATAAAACCTCCTTTCTTTTCCTGATTATTTGTTCTTTTTGTGGGTGTTCTGCAGTCAAGTAACTGTTAAATGCAACAGAAAAGGCTTCCACCTCCCTCCCTTTGTCCCATTAGATTTACGGAAAGTATAAATAAATCTAAGTCTTTTCGAAAAAGACTTAGAACAAGATTTGTCCTGGAAGTCTGTATTTCAGAGTAAATTGCCCTCATAATTCCTCAGCACAATATTCTGCTGTGTTTCAAATGGGTTCCAGAGCTCTGGCACACAGAACGACGGAACTGCTTGTTTTAAGTCAGCTTTAAGTTGTGTTAAGGTTTTGTCCGAAATGCAGCAAAAACCTGCACCACTGACAAGACTGCAGCAATGCTCACTTATTTCAGGCAGGTCAAGCCTTGATACAAGCACACCTGCACAGAGCCACGGGGTCCTGCGAAGGAGAGATCTCGGTGACCAGGTTTTAAAACCATAGTTCAGAAGGAAATAAACCTTTATGTAAAAATAAACGCTGAATGTCTCCTGCCACCATCAGATGGGTGTGACCATCATGTTTTTTCTGATGATTAATTCTGGCCTAGAGGAAAGAATAGACACTTTTGTTTCTTTCTTTTCTCCCCACAGACGCAGGTGAGGGATAAACTGCTGGCATTAGAGACCTACGCAAGCAGCAGAACAGACCTCATGGTCGGATCTGCTCGGCCATTCCTTTCCCAGACTCAAAGGTTAGATTAGCCTATTTCAAAGGCCCATCGAGAATCATACAGCCATTTACTCTGCAGTACAGGAATTCAGAAAAAAATTCAGGCTCTCAAATTGCTAGAAATGCAGAAAGTAAATAAAGGAAGACAATAAAATCATTCAGGAAACAGTTTGGCTATTAATTTTAACAGAGCACGTGAAAGAAACTAGCCAGCAGCCAATATGCCTAATTGTCAAATGGCTTAAGAATTTTCAGTGATTTTCTTAATAGAACATAACTTCAACAGTCATCAAATTCTGATGTAAAACACTGCCACCTGACTAAAACCTGATGATTTTTTAGATATTTGGATTTCTTGACGCCGGTCACAGCTTACCACTGTTTAAGAGAGCTGCCCTCTAATTTAGAAGCAGCAGCACAACCTTTTCTTCACTCTTTGGTAAGCTCTATATGCCCAAAAAAGCTGGCAGAGGATTGAAATAAGGAAAATACTGGATTTATTTATTCATGCATTTTTCAGAAACATGTACCTTGACTCCAGGGGAATCCATGTGGGACATAAGCAAGCTCTAAAGACAGGGTGATGTCTAAAGACACCAAACAAGAACAGCTGGGGCCATTGCACAGCCCAGAACTTCTCATCATTCACAGATTCCTAATTTACCACCTGAAATACTTGCTCCTGATACTTCAAGTGCTTTCATTCGGTTCTTTCTGTAGGTGTACCTTGATTTAATTAGGGAAGGGAGCATGACGGTCTGACAGATTTGGGTAACAGTGGCTCTTGTTAGAGCACTGTATCACGCTTCTGCCCTCAAAGTGAGCCACCGCTGTGCAGAGCTTCTACACCTCCAAACCTAGCAAAGTTGGAACAAGTTGGACCTAGCAAGCTAGGTTGGAAAAGTTGGAACAACTTTGCACCTTCAGCTTGACTCATATACCACACAGCAAGGTAAGGATTACAGTATCACCTCGGTGACACATTCACACTTACTTTATCCATGCGATCCTGTTCGACACCAAATTTCCCTCCATAGCCATGGGAAGCTTTTGGTCCTGTTTCAAGTTCCTTCTCTTTGAGGTTCTGGTGTTCTTGGTATACATTCTCTCTCAGCTGGTGAATACTTCAAAGGCAGATAATTAAGTAGCAAGTTTTACTACCAAAGTTTCAGAAGATAACTTCAAAAAGATGCAAAATAAAAAGTCGGATGCTAAAAATATCATCTTAATTAAAAGTTTGACAACGTGCATTTTTCAAGCCCTTCATATTTTTTGGTGCACAAAGCACTTCAGTTAGACTCTGAGAAACAGAACTTATTCCACTGCAAAACTCTGTCTGAAAATAAAATAAAATTAAATAACCAAGATGAGTGTTGTTTTGCTATTCAAACAATCGATTACGCAGAATTTGTATGTGCCTGGAACATATTTTCTTCTCACATCCTAATTTAAGTTCTTTCCAACGTTTTTTTATTTAGATGGCAACTTTTCAGAACAGGGATCATCTCTTATCAGACAGTCCCTATGGTAACAGGACTCTAATTCTAACTGAGCATTTTGGACACAACTGTAATGCAAAATGAGGATGCGAGATCGCACCTCCCTTTCCCCAAGCATTCCCTTGCAATGTGCAGGAACTGAACTTATGGCAGTTCAGGCTACATACAAGCAGGACAAACTGAGCTGATCATCTCGACTTTACAATACTTCCCACCTGAGTTTAAAGCTTCCTCGGGCATAATTCAGCCAGTAGGCGTCCCCACTGCTCTCCAAACAGGGCAGAATAAAACTGAGGTAAGCCACGTAGTTCCTTCTCTCCATTTGCAACACTGATGACATTTAGAATCATAGAATCATTTAGGTTGGAAGAGACCCCTAGGATCATCAANTGCTCCACATTTAGTCTGAGCTTTATTCCACGAGGGCTGATGCCACCCCAGAATGTCACAATCACAGCTTTCCTAAAACTACTTTGAAGTCTTAGACACTTTTCATAGCAAGTGCAAGATTCAGAAGACGGATCATCCGTCTCTCTTAGCCCTTCATGATGCATTTATTCGCTTTTCTGCCAGAGGGCTCAATTTGCTACTGTGCCAGAATTGCTATGGGTTTGGTAGCAGTCTTCTAAATGAAGCCTAAGTATTAAGGGACCAAATGTATCCCTAAAGTACCAAACTGCAGCTGCTCAGATCACCCAACACAGATTTCTCCCCTGGCAGTATTGGCTCTTACACCGAAACAGAACAAAGAAACCTTCCAGACACAAAGAGGCAGGAAAAGTAACACTTCCAGCTCTAAAGAAAAATGTAAGAGTCCCTGGCACCATAGTTCTGCTCTTAATTTCAGGTCTGAAGATGCTGATGCATTTGAAAGACCAGCAATCTGGCAAATAATGAATCTTCACGTGACTCTTGTTTTAATTATGAAGATAGAATAACTGTAACATGAGTTGATTAAGTCGCCTGGGATTGTGACTATTAATAAATTTAGGAGAGAGCTGCTTTACTTGATGTGCTCTTGATGGCCGGATCCTTTCACAGTTTTAGCTCCCCAGCGCTGTTCCTTCTCACTCACATCATTCTGTAAAGGACACATAAAGAAAGTTTAAAAACCTACAGCCAGAATGAGTTATCTGCACTTCAGAGTTCATAACAAAATCCTTTGGCAGTCGGCAAGATCAGAAGAGTCAGAAAAGCAGCTAATGCCATTCTCCCTTCTCTTCTGCTGGGAGGAGCCCTGGGCTTTGTTCACTGCTGAAATGCACGGAGCACACGTTCAGCCCCAAGAAGCTGATGCTTCTGGACACAAAACCCTTACAGACTTCCCTGCAGTACCCAGCCAAGACAAAGTAGTCTGACAATTAATCCGTCCCAGGCACAGAACCCTCGTTCTCCATCCCTCCTAACTGATGGGAGGAATACGCTCCCTTCAGTTTATGTTGCTGAGGCCCAGCCTCCACCCCAAAGAATTACTCTTTATTGTGTTACGGAACACAATTCTGCTGAAATCAACACAATTCAAAAGCCATACCACAAAATCAGGATCTGTCTCCCAGTCATCGGCGCCGTCATCCTGGTTTCCAGAAACGGGATGGCACACTGTAGCCTTCCACATCTGCAACACCATCAAAAGAAGCAGTGTCACACTCCAGTTAACTCACGTTATATTCTCTATAAGCTGACAGAGACCCAATCCAAAATCGCCAATAAAGAATATCATTTAACCACATAAACAGGAGCTGTGTTTGCAGCAAAAGTAGATTTGATGGCTGGCTCTCAGGCTGCCCTCTCAACCTGGTCTGAAAACCCTTTTAGTTTTCCTGTTGGCACCATGGAAAGGCTAGGAGCAATCACTGACACGATTTCCAAGAGAACAAGGAAGTCTTTCCTCGCACCAATTAAGATGTGTCTTTTTTTCATTCACCACACTGGAAGACTTCTCTTCAAACAGGTTTCCAAAACAACGTGTACTCCAAAGACTGTCGCCCATTCTAGAGCCTATATGTACATTTAAGGCATAGGAACACTTGGGGTTTTGTTTCCCAGCCATTACTAATGATGAGCACGGTATTGCTTATTAAAGGGCTTAACCTACGTGTTTCCTCTGTTGTGTAAGGGAGTCTCAGCATTATGAAAGAAATCCAAACAACTGCAAGAATTTGCATGCAATCTAGACATTAGCCCACCTGCTTCTGGGATAATCCCTTGTGAAATACATACACAAACTCAAGTGTCCCAGGAGAACCAGAGGGCAAGTGCTGGAGTAGGGACAGCAGGAAGTGAAACTCATAAAAAGGCAAGTAATAACACCTCGAAACAACATTCAAGACTTTTAAGGAGCTAATGATTTTGGGCATCTCATTTTCTGGAAACCTTATCCCCTGTGGAGTATCAAGTTGGACACTTTTAATTAACACTTTGGAATGCGACTAGTGAGCAGAACACCTGACCTGCCTGGTGGTAGTGGCTGGATTTTATACCCTTTATTCTAGGTAAATCAAAATTAATTCTAAAAAGCAAACAAAACCAACCAAACAAAAGCTTTCTGTTCTCTCAGCTTTTTAAGTTACACAAGTCCGGGGAAGGAATTATTTTCTTCTTTGTTATTCCACTATGCATGTTATTTAACATACCATCATTCTGACCACTTACCTTTATGTTTCTAATTAGGAGGAGATTATAAGGATGATTACCATGGACTATTTAATTCACACAAGCATAATCCAGTAGGCAAAATAAAAAGTCCTTTTTAAACGAGCAACTAATAAATCAAAGGTAACACGCACAGAGGGGAAAAAAAGCACCGCTTGCTCTGCAGCCTGACAGAAAGAGCTGACGAGCCAGTTTTGTGGAGCATTTCAGAAATTTCAGGACTGGCAACAAGCAAGAGCAACTGAAAAACCTGCTGTCAAACCCCAAAGTAGCAAATGACAGAGTGGCCTGGAAGGAGGGAGTAAGAGCAGAGCAGATGACACCCTTACAAAGTGTCATCTTACCTTTCTTTCCTTTTCTGCTTTTTCTGGTCTCCCATCTCTAAATTCCTACTACAATTAAGGAACTTGCCTTTATTAAATTACTTACTATCTAGAAAGCTTAAGAGACTACACATTGTTGGAAAGCAGAACCGAAACAGCTCAGTAAGGAAAGTCAACGTCGGGTCCAAGGTCTAATTTTCTAAACAAACACAAACCTACAGTCACTCCTAGGAGGGACAGCTTGTATCCCAGCCTCTCTGCTCCCCCATGCTGGGGAAGTCGTTCTGGAATGGAACTCAGGTGACAAGAGCTGAGGCACGAGTTCGTACATATGTGGTTGCTCTATATATTTTGTGCAAAACACAACTTTACCCCCCCCAAGTACCTGGTTCAAGCATTTGCTGGATTGTTTTGGTTTGCTTTGCGTGTTCAGCTGTGGTCAGGCGTTTAACAGAACAAGAGCTAGATCCTAACTCTAGATTTCTTTGCTTCCTCCTCAAACTCTCACAAACAGCAGAGGAGGAAGGAAGGACTTCACACGCACACTCTTAAACTCCAGAATCTACCCTGTTTCTTCCTAAATTATGCACATAATGCCAATTTGCCACACCTGAAGCCTGCATTCTGTGGAGTGAGTGACAAAAGGGACACAAGCAGCCTCGTAAGGAAGGATCTCAGGCAAGACCTCAGATTCCTGATGGGAAGCTACAGGAATAAGCCTGGTTTCCGCAGCAGCTTGCTATTCCAGCATCTCTTTTAAAGCAGAACGTGGAGAAATATGATCTATTTATGAGTCACTGACTCACATGGTCAAATTTCTGAAGGAAAAAGAAAACGCCATGGTTCAAACACAAACCAAGGCTATATATACGCTTTGAATTTACCCCGCCAGCTCTGCTCTTTGCTGCTGTTATGACTAATCCCTGATCACAGCATCCCGCCTGGCACCTTCAGTGGTGCCCTCAGGAACTCCCCTCTTCCCCAGGGCCTCGGACCAGCTCCTGGAAGGAACAAAGGGGGACGCCAAGGCTTTAAACCCAGACACAGCACTGGCATGGGAGGGGAACCGAGGAGCAGCTCTAGGCCTACCCCAAGGCTCCATGAGGGCAGTGGGGACTCCTCTGGGCCCGGCTACCTGCTGGGGACCCGCTGGCCACCCCTGCAGCTTGCCGTGCCCTTGGCAGCACCGGGGGAAAAGTTGGTTGCAGGGAGACTCCTCTTTGAGTCTGGTGATGAATAACCTCAGGCCTCCTCCACAGGCCACAGCCACCCAATTTTCCCCTCATCACCACCACTGCCCCTTCTCCAAGTCCCCCGAGAGTCCTACAGCAGATGCTTTTTCTTCTTTTAAGTTACCTTTGAGCTACAGGCAGCTTTATAGAGTTTAAAAATAATAAACAAAAGGAAAGATCGTCACCAAGCCCGGCTGGGCCTATCCCCACACCAGAGACTCGGCTGCCCGGTGGGGAGCGGCCCCCTCAAGGAGCTCAGCGGGGAGAAGCCCTTCAACCGCCCCGCCCGGGCCTGCGGCGAGAGGCCGCTCCGCTCCGGCCCAAACCCGGGGAACGCCCGGCCGGGCCCACCGCAGNATATATATATATATACACACACATCTTTCTGAATCTACAGCGCAGCTGCTCCTTTCCCCTTCTCTTCAAATCTAAATTAGGTGAAGAACCAGCTCCACGACTTCAAAAAGGCACCGTCAGGGGTTGAAAAAGGGCTACAGCAAAATACAAACCCTCTAACACACTCCTTTTTCTGTTTTCTCTAAACCAACACACTCCCTTTTTCTGCTTGCCCTAAACCCTGATGCTCCCTTTCATATGGTTGCGTTTTTGGAGATGGGAACTGCGGCGTCTCCGAGGGTTTCCATCTCTCAGAGGGGAAAAAAGAATAAAGGTGAGGTATCTAAACCCAACAAATACGAATGGAACAACAACTGGGGTTGAAAATGCAGCCTGAATGCTTTAGGAGTTAGCTGTTGGCCCCCTATTTGTTTGTAGAGAAGAAACAAGTCTGTTTATGGAAGCAGAGTGCAAGGAATATCATTTCTAGGAAAGAATANTCCTCCTCCTTCTCCTCCTCCACCCCTGCCGCCGCCCCGGCTCCACAAAGCCACCCGTGACTCTGGCTGAAGGGTGGATGTCGGCTGGGGTGTCACCCCGCTCCGCCAGCGGGCAGAGCGGGCCGGGGAACCCCCCCAGCGCCCTCTTCCCCGCTTACCCTGCCGCCGCCCGCCGCCTCCTCCTCCTCCTCCTGCGGCCGCTGCTGCCCTGACTCCCCGCCGGTGCTTCCCGGGCTGGCGGCGGCGGCTGCTGCTGCAATTTCCGCTTCTCCCGAGCTCCCACTTCCTCTTCCCGCACGGCGGGGCGGCTCCAGGTGGGAAGAAGGAGGCGCCACATCCCGCCCGGCCCGGCCTCCCCGGTCTCCAGACGGGGCGGGGAAAGGGGGCACAGACATCAATAGAGACCATAGGGAGAAAANAAAAAAAATAAACAAAAAGCCAACAAACCCCTTTACAACTAAATCTACAAGCTGGAATAAAGGGCATGAATAAAAAAATCCCGTTTTCACAAGTTTTGGAAGGCAGAACATGACTCACTAATTCCCAATCACCTAAAGCCAAACGTAGACAGCTCACAGGATAAAAAAGCTCAATTAGTGGTTTTTTTTTGTGTGTGTATTAAACATACGGGTCATTTATAATCTGAATATAGCACAGTTTAAAAATTAGGCTAAACTTACTCGATGTCCACTAGAGAGAAAGGGGGCTCAGAGACCTATGATCCTTTTGGCATTACTCCTGGCGCTGTGCCTGTCTGGAGAGTCCTCATCTGTCCCTCCGTTCACAGGTAGGAATGCCAACATTTATATCACACTCTTCATCCATCCATTCCTACATACCATATAAAACCACAAGGTGCAGCTACCTCAATTAGACAAGTGCCCCCCCTCCTGTTTTGTTGGGGTTTTGGGGTGGGGTTTTTGTGCAAAAATTACTATTAAGAAAGAGTGAAGCTAATAAAATTTATAATAACTTGAGTTTAACCAAAACTACAACCCCAAAACCAGAATTATCAAGAAGTTAAAAACCCACATTTGGCCTTTTCGAGGAGAAGTAACTCTTGAGTTCCAACAAAAATATCACCTCTCAAGCAACTCTTCAAAACATCACACTATGTCAATTTTTATTTACCCAAATATTAATTTTGCTGACAGCTCTCCCACCCCCATCTTTGCCTGTTTCAAAGCATAAATCCTGCTTTGAATTACTTCACACGGGCGCTGCTGAGTTTTGATGTGATAAATCACCACTGTCCATAAGAAAAGGCAAAAGCAACTTCACTTCTCGCCTTTTATTTTTCCACCAGTTTGAAAAGACTGAGTCCATCATGACACCCGTTTTGAGATTCCCTGCCCTCTGAACGTGCCAAGATGGCACGTTTAAAGTTCTCTTGGATAATTCTACCCTGTCCTTATTGCAGATAAAACACATACTTTAATTTTTATAGTAATGCAATATAAAAACCTCTCTCCAAGTAAAGTCTTTAAGGATATTCAGCAATTTACGAAGTTCTATTTAACAAAGCTTTGTTTCAAGATTCCTGTAACGTTTCCTTGCCTTTTACACATGGATTTGCATGGTTTTCTTTCGAGGAGGGTTTATTAAAATTGAGTTGAGAAGGGTTTCTCTCTAAAGAAGCAGAAGGAACTCACCACACAGCTCTCCCAGTTCGCAAAAGGGTTTTCCATTTCACTCATTTATTCTGGCTCTCACGTCAATTCCATCATTCCGTAACAGTTAAGGTTTACAGCCTTGGAATAACCACCACATTTTCTTTGCACGTTTTACATGCCTATTCCACGGTGGTTTCACTTTGGAGAAGCAACAATACATGACTGACCACCTACGAGCAATCACAGGGGTGACTGGGAAAGTCTATGCGATTAGTTTGATTTTCCCTAAAGAGTGAAATTTAGCCAAAACAGTGACCCAGGAACTCTCTTCTGTGGTCCCATTTTAGCTTTTTTTTTTTTTTTTCTAGAAAGATAAGACGCTCTGGAAATATAAAAGAGACTGCAAACGATGGCAGACAGAGAGAGATGAGTTACTGAACAAGGTTTAGAGCATCAATCACAGCATTTCTCCATTCCACGCGTTCTGGTGATCTAGAGGCTGTGAGGGAATAGGCTTCGCTACTGCTTGATTATTCTGTAACTTTATCCCTCCGTCTTCTCTTCTGCACAAAAATTGGTTCACAATGTATTAAAATTAGAAACACAGAATCATTTTGGAAGAANCCCAGAACTGGACACCAGACTCAAGGTGTGGCCTCACCAGTGCTGAGCACTGGTGGACAATCACCTCCCTACCTATGCTGGTCACATTGTTTCTTATACAAGCCAGGATGCCATTGGCCTTCTTGGCCACCTGGGCACACTGCTGGCTCATGTTCAGCCTCCTGTCGACCAGCACCCCCAGGTCCTTTTCTGCCAGGCAGCTCCAGCCACACTGCCCCAAGCCTGTAGCCATCCCTGGGGTTGGTGTGGCCCAAGGGCAGGACCTGGCATAAAATAATATTGACATAAACAGCCCTATTGTGGCCTGATTTTGTATTGGCTCCCTTGAGTCCTGCGTTTCTCCCCAAATATCACTATGGTCATGATCTCATCTTAATAACGAAGCCAGTGGTGCTGCTCTACAGATCAGCACTTGGTTCTTCATCACCTGGCCCAGAACACATTGAAGTTGTGTGATAGTTTCTATTACTATCTTTTAGAAGTAAATCATAGCTCTAACTACTAGGAGGAGTCGGCAATAAGGCAGTTTTCTTTGGAAAACCTTTTTTTTTTCCCCAAAAAACCAATTGGCACATCTGAACTCTGACAATTCCAAAGAAAAGGTCACAATCCGAGGGAACATTCTTCTACTGGAGAAAACCTGTCATTTGAAACAAGATCTACAGGGCAGCAAACGATCATTAAGATGCTTTTATTGACAAGATCCACTCACCGCAAAAGTGTCTGCCTGCGTACAATTAGAGCGTAGCGTTTCGATAGTGTTTTATTGGCAGTGGAAAATGCATCAGTACTTTATTGAAAGAAAGCAATAAATAATACTGTGATAAAAATAGTTCAAAAAGTAGACTGTACATATCGTTACATAATCCGAAAGTACACAAAAGATTATTAGAAAAACGGAACAGTAACAATGAGTTTGGGTTTTACAAGCGAGTTAAAAGTGGAAAACAAAATCAGAAGAAAAAAAAAAAAGACATGCTATATATATTGTTGCATAATAAATAATGCACCATCTGAACAGATTCTTGCTGGCTTTCTAATATGCCATTTACAAGTGTTGGATACATTTTCTACGCAGAGAGTCCAAAACGGCTACAACCATCGAAATGAAAGTCCAGACAACTCTTTTGAACAAGTTTACAAAACACAAAAGATGACTTACATTAAGAAAAAGTAAGGCCTTTAATTAGAAGTCGCACTGCTTTAGTTTTCAGCCCACCGTACCTTCATCTCTCGCTACTGGTTTGACGTGAGCCCGCAGTGCTTCGCAATTGGTCCGTTAAAACTAGTTCCACCAGCATCTTTCCACAAGTGTTCTCAATCAAAAAGGTCTAGCACACAAAAAAATATAGAACCAAAACCCCTCCGTGGCCCGTGGATTACGACCAGGAATTGTTGTGAAGTTTATCTTCCCCAGTTAAGGACAAAAAAAAGAGATAAAATAAGAAGAGTTCTTGGTTTATGGCTTGTTTTCAGTCACTGTGAAGATACGCTAATAGAAATACAGCAGAGTGTTACGACCGAGTCAATCACTTCTAAAAGGTCTTCCATAGTGTTAAAAGAGCTCTTCCCAGCTTTTCCAACACCTTCTATTTTAAATAAAGACAAACTCCCACTACTTGACAAATCCTCTCTGTGGAAAGGTACAGTTCTGGAAAGGAGAACAAGGATGTCCCATACCTCTGACAACAAGAGCTGCTCACCTGAAAGAAAAGCTGGACTTGTTTTCAGATCTAAGCTAACGTTTCCAAAAGACAAAATATATACTGCTTGGTGTCATGATACTTTTACAAAGGTATTAAAATCCTTTTCACCTTCAGTTTCATTATTAAAAAACAATGATAATTACAGTAACTGCATAATTTACAAAAACCCTATATTACTTATAGGGACATATACATACAAGCATTACAGTACATTCAGTTGGAAAGACTAAAATTAGAATAAAAAAAATCAGCAATGATTTGTTTCGTAGACTGAATAGAAACAGAAAAAGTAAGTAACTATATAAATGAGAAGTCACATAAATATAAGAAACATTTAGATTCTAAAATATTTTCTCTATAGTACTCATGAATTTATTTGCTAATTAAAAACTCTGTAATAAAATATCTCAAAGTGTCCATTTAACAAGTATTAACAGGTTAAGGGTTCCAAATGTTGAAAATGCTGCATATCACCGGTAGAAATAGTGTGGGTAAACTGTAAAAAAACCAAGAAAACAAAACACACACAAAAAAAGAAAAAAAATCCATTAGCAGGTTTTTAATAAACATTTCATTCCAAGTTTGTCACAAAGAGCTCAGTACAGTAGGACTCAGGCACTGAATTGTTGCCATGTCACAATGTACACAACTTTATTGCCTTCTGTAATCTTCACCTGCCAAATAAAGCACAAGGTCAAATATTTCTTCTCCCTACATTTTTATCCTGGGCCATCTGACTACAGAAAATTCTGAAACCGGGGAGAACCTGACGGAGGGACAGGCTTAAAACATCAGATCTTGAAATTAATAAATAAAGATAGCCCCTGAGATTATAAACTGACATGGTTTGAGTTGCTAGGTGCAAGAGTTTCCCCCTTCTCAACATTTCAGATGGAAGAACTCCCGAGGAATAAACTTGTACGTGCAAAAAGGTTCCAAATTTGAAGAAAAGGCAGCCAATACAAGAGTTGGTAGGGATCTTACTGGTGAAAAGAAAGGAAAGAAGCTGTAAGCAGAAAAAACAGGCAATTTATAGCCCATGGAAGATACCAGTGAGTGACAAAAAATTAAATTAGTTTCCAGAATAAGCAAAACACTGTTCCAGGAGAAAATACAGCTGAGGTTGTTGAAGAAAAATCATTCCAAATCTTGGAATAAGGCAGGCCCACAAATCTTTCATAAACCAGAATACATGCAGTTTGTGTTAAACACCCTTGTGTAATCAAGCTGCCTTTTATTGTCAACGCTGCTCACAGCTGCCCAGATTTAAGCTGCAGGTAGCTCCAACCCAAGCAGACAGCCTAAGCAATCACAGCAGCATGAAGTACCCAAGAACTGGAAAACCATGCAATTACCCCTAAAACAATTCAGTATTGAAGTATATTGGAGTGGGGTAACTTTGCCTGAGCAAAGATTCTGAAATATCCCTAATCTGAACCACAGTGTCACACACCGAGTTGTTTTCTCTCCTCTATGTGCCTAATTTAGCTCCCTTCCCTCCTCCCCACTACATGTTTCATCCAACCTTTGATTTCAGCATTTTCTACCTAGCTATTTAGCACAGATCCTTTTAGAGGCCCTTTAAATAAATTAAAAATACCTCAAAAAGAATACAATCTTCAATATATTTAACTATTAAACACTCATAGTCCTCACTGTAGGAAGCGATCTCCAGATTTGATATAACAATCTACGCTGAGAACTTGAAACAGCTTCATAATCGTGTACATTCACGGTGTGAAAATACCTGAATGTCTGATTTCAGAAATAGCTGCTTGACTATTGTACCTCCCAACTTTACTCACCAGGAGAAGGCTTTAACAGGAGTAGGTCCTTACTGTAGCAGAATCCAATCTTTGTGTTCCTGATACACTGCCTATTTCAAGGAGCACGGGAAGACATGCAGAACACAGCATGCATGTTAGTTTTCCAAACAAAACCCCAAACCCCAACAATCACAACCCCTTTTTTCTCACAGCAACCGTACTCACCCAACACTAAGGTTCCAAGTTAGAAAAGCAGAACTTATTTTACCATTTATGTATTATCCATTTCTAGTTTCAGTGGCTAACAAAAAGAATTCAGAAAAAAAACCCCGCATGCCAACAGGACATAGAAATTGGCAAAGGTAATTTTGTGATATATCTTCTATTTTATATAGTTTAGATATTTTTCTGGGGTTTTATATTGTGAAAAGAAAGGGGCTTTACATGGTAAAGACTTTGCTTATTTTACCTTATTTTTCATAGAATCATAGAATCATTTAGGTTGGAAGAGACCCCTTGGGATCATCAAGTCCAACCATCAGCCCCACTCTACAAGTTCTCCCCCTACACTAGATCCCTCAACACCACATCTAATCTACTCTTAAACACAGTCAGGGATGGGGACTCCACCACCTCCCTGGGCAGCTGATTCCACTGACTGACCACTCTCTCCATGAAAAACTTTTTCCTCATGTCCAGCCTAACCCTCCCCNCTGGAAAATATTTTGTGCTAGTGACAATATTTGATATTTGAAACATTTTAGAGAGCATCATCGGATGGCAAAGGCTGTTTCTTTCAGCTTTACTCCTAAATGCAATTTTCAGAACCTGAGATGACTGACAGATTACGCTGAAGTTCTCATCCTGTCTCTTCCAATTCTATACATTTGCCAGTTATTTTTACTTGGGTTCTGTAGAACAGTTTCAAGTAAAACTTTATTCTCGTGCTACTGAAGAGATTGGTTTTAAATAGACAAGGATACCTCGTGTGACAGATGATCAACTTCACTTCCAGGTGGGTTTTTTGGGTTTTTTAAATATAGATCCCTCTGTGGCTGTGGCACTTGCACACGTATACATAGAGATCATTAAGTGTACAGCAATGACTGGAGCAGTGATTTCAAGCATGATCAATACTTAAAATAACTGCTGCAGGGGGTTAATGCACCTTTTATTCAAGTTTTAATAATGTCAAAACTATCTAAGGGAGTTCTGCACTTTTGAATACATTTTACTGCATTTCAGTAGTAGGGCTTGTGGTGGTCTAATTGCTGCCAATTAGAAATTATGCATCACGTGATTAAAAGACTTCTAACTAATCTGTAACTTTATTTTCCCACTTAAACATAAATTAACCTCTAACTATAACTCTCATTTTGTTATTCCAATGAAGTAAAAAGAAACTCCAAATCTATTCCAGCTTCCTGAAATAACGAAGCACCCTATGGTTAAACAGTGTTATATATATTATATTTATAACAACCATGCACAAGGCAGATGCTTTTATGCAGCAAAAAGGTAATTTGAACTTAATTCCCAGGTAAACTCAAGCAAAAAAGTGCAACATGCTTAAAATAATACAAAATCAATACCATCAATCTGCATCTTCTTTGGCTGCATAGAGGGTGAAGACATTGAGGTTGTAACTCTGAAGTTTGCAGGAAGAGTCTCTGCTGATCCGGCAGCTAAACCTCTTATGTCCTTTGGTCTAAACTTCTTTCTCCATGAAGGTGCTCTCCTAAAGCTCTTATCGTCATCCTGTTACATCGAGAAACACCATTAGCGATTCAGAAAGCACAGGAGCGTTGCTGACATTAAAAGGATTACTGACACCCTTAAGGAAACACCTCACCACCCAACGAGGTAACTTTCAGGATGGCTCAGGTACAACAGCAGCAGAGGTCTTTATTTGCCTCAGTTTGTGTTCAATTTGCTACAGCACAGGCTCTTCAGGCTCAGTAACTATGGAAATTCGTGTGCTCAGCGCATTTAGGAACACGTTTGTGTTTCAGCTGCTTGTGCTTCAGGATTTGCAGCCATTCCTAAGTGTCACAGCACTCCTTCTCAGGAGGGGGTGAGAAGGGGGGCAAGATCAGAGAAGCTGCTTTTGGGAAGCTGCCACGTAGAGGCTTAAGTTGAATGATTGCTTGTAACATTCAATTCTGTCGTACGGGAACGATGATACAGCTATTGTGGCTTCTCGTGCTCCGCGTTCCAGGAAGCGGCAGTGAGGAGAAAAAGAGTAAGTGCCTTGCAGCCTTTTGCTTAAGCACTCGGGTAAACTTCACTTAACTGCAATTTCTCCCCATTAGTACATCTGCTTCAGAAATATAATCTTGTACTTCATCAATTCAACACTAAGTCCCACTTCCAAAACCAGCTTTTGTGGTGAAGGTGTTGTGTCAATGCAAATATAACCATTGTGTACCCCCGGTTGCCAGTTTCACCTTGAGAAACAGTTCAGTCACTTGAATGCCATTTTTAGGTAAAATTTAGCCCTTTTTAGAATTAGGAGATGGGCATCTCCATTATTTGAGGAGAGCTTCAAGATCAACAAACTGCCCTCTGCCACTAGAACAGAACAACCAACCATTCCCTCAAAGCTCCTCCTCTTGCAGTTTGAAATCACGTACGGAAAAATACCTCAGAAAATATCCAGCTGCTTTTTAACAACGTTATGAAAACCTTAGTCGAGAGGCACCCTGAGAACAGCGCTGCTGGGATGTGTCACAAATGAGCTGCAACATGTCCATCAGGAGAAAGATGGACATGAACCCCATGAAGGTCTTTCACAGCAGCCTCCTTCCTCAACACACTGGTGTCTGCTTCACCTCACTGCTCCCAGCACAGCTGGACTTTCACACTTCCCCTGTCCTCTTCCTCATACTCGTACAAATCCTTCCTGAGATATCACAGACTGGTTCCTGGCCTGGTTAACCACATTAGGGTTTCACCACCTTAGTCTTAACCCAAACCACTTCCGCACAGACGAGCGACCACAAACTCCCATTAGCACCAAAGAAGAGGCAACTCAGACTTTGGAGTCTCTTGGGGAAGTAACACCAAGCTCCACACTCTTCACTGAGATACAGCATAGAGCAATTGATAGGATTAAAGTCATAACACTCTTTCCTTTATGCTACGGGGTGACAGGCTCCACAAAACAGTCTCACCCCCCGTTAAAGAGTTTTATACTCATTACATTTGAACAAAGTCTATACACTGTAAAGGCACAGACTGCCCAAGAGAAGTTAGTTGGATGGGCAAGTGTACCTGGTGGTCATCTATACTGGCATTAACACACAAACTTCTTGAAATACACCCCAAGCTATTTGAAATACTACGTGTTAGGACGAGCTATATAACACCTTTCTCCATTATAGCTTTTTCATCTGCATCACTGGTCACTGATTTTCCCCACATTTTAGATAGAAAAAGAAGATTCAGCCCAGAGTGCTGCTACAGTAGAATCATAGAATGGTTAGAGTTGGAAGGCACCCTAAAGATCATCAAGTTCCAACCTCCCTGCCCTGGGCAGGGACATCTGCCACCACAACAGGTTGCTCAAAGCCCCATCCAACCTGGCCTTGAACCCCTCCAGGGATGGGGCAGCCACAGCTTCTCTGGGCAACCTGGGCCAGTGTCTCGCCACCCTCACAGGAAAGAATTTCTTCCCGAGATCTAAATCTCCCCTCTTTCAGTTTAAAACCATTAACTCCTGTCCTATTGCTCCACTCCCTGACAAAGAGTCCCTCTCCAGCTCTCCTGTAACCCCCTTTCAGGTACTGGAAGGCTGCTCTAAGGTCTCCCCAGAGCCTTCTTTTCTCCAGGCTGAAAAACCTCAACTCTCTCAGCCTGTCTTCACAGGAAGATATTAACCCCACAAAGTACAGAAAACAAACCCGCCATTCATCTCAATACTTGTGTATTCAAATTCATGTTACCTAAAATATACACGACCTTCTAAATTCAGAAACTCTGAAGACACAGAATTTCAAGTTCAGATTTCTGCCCCTATTCTGTCAGTTGCTTAAAGAGGTTCACACTAAATTCTTTCACTGAACAGTTGGATAAAGTTTACAGACTCAAGTAACTTACTTCATCAAGTCTTCTGTCAGTGCCCATAGCTAGAAGGTTATTAAATTCCCTCTCCAGAACAGCACGAGCCTAAAGTTTATAGCATGAAAGAAATGACAATTAATTTTTAATTTTAAAAAAAATATTTATATTAGTTCTTAAAACATGATATAACCCAAATGGTTTAAAACCTTCTTATCAGATTAATAAATACGTGAGAAGCTATGATTTAAGTTGTAACATTAAAGACTTAAGTAAGACTAAACAGCCCCCACTTCCCTTAGTGATAATAGGATAGTTCACGATTTCTGCCTCAAACTTAATTATTTCCCCAAAAAAGTAGCAAACAGCAAAAATGGTGTTTTATGCTAATGCTGTGAAGTTGAGCTATAAGGAATACTCAATGTTTTTTGTTCCAATGGATTTTATCAAACAGAATTGTTATTCATGCTTAGAAAGCAGTAAGAAGAGCATAGCTCTGTTTTTCTCTTACAGAATAAAAGGATTAAGGACAACTTTCCATTTCTGAGCTTTCTAGAGCTGGGAACAAAACAACATGCACCTACCCAAAGCAAAACACCCAGTCATTTCCACTTTTAACCTTTGTAGAGAGGAGAATCCTATCGCTCCTAGAGTAACTACTTATTGCTCACCTGTGTGTTTTGAGTGGGTATTTGTAACAAGAGAGCTAATGCATTGTAATCAAATGATTCATCTAAGGCCACAAGTGCACCATGAACTCCGCTCTCTATAAGGTTATTCGCGTATTCTTTCAGACCAATGGACACTACCCAATGGATCATCCTTTCGTTGCTCCAGACAAGGACATCTACAGAGGAAAAAAGAAAAAACCTAAAAAGTTGCCACATTTATAACAATACAGCTTTTCTGAACAAGAAACCCACAGCCCTTTCTTGATCTGGAGGCTTGTGTTGGGACCGATTTTCATGTATGCGCAATTCATCCTAGATGCTGTTAAGTAGTAGCCCTCAAGGAATTGTATTATTTAACACTTTGGTTGTGCTCTCATCTGACCCTGCCCTTTTAGGTGTGCATGAAGCACTCTGAATTGCCAACCAAGCTCCGTGCTTAGACCCCAACACTTGCTGTTGGATCCTCTCCATATGGTAGTTTTCCTCGTGCCCAGGAGGAATAGCCCTCGCACCGTCTCTTCTCTGCCTTAACTATCAGTTCAGCTGGACACTGAAGTTCAGAAGTGCAGATGGGGAAGACAGGATATCTTTGATTCTACTTAGCCACATAGGGGCTTGGATCTAACCCAAGACAGAGTAGGTATATTGGGAAAAAACCTTACTACTCCAAGAAAAAAAATAATCTTATAACAGTTTCTCATACACATCCTCCTGAAGTTGAACAGGAAGCTTTATTTACTATTGTTTAAAGCTTTACTATCATAGAATAGGTAGAATTGGAGGGCACCTTAAAGATCATCTAGTTCCAACTGTGGACAGGGCAGGGACACCTCCCACTAGACCAAGTTGCTTAAAGTCCCATCCATCCTGGGGCCTTCAACACCTCCAGGGATGAGGTCTCTATTATTAAATTACTTCTTAAAAATAATATTATTTACATTATTAATATTTAATGAGTTGGGTTTTAATTATTACTTATTTGTTCTATAATCCAATCTCCCTTTAAGTTCTGAAGGCGTTCTCCTTCAGCTTGTGTGTGCCTACTCTCATTTTTCCACAATTAGAAATCTGAAGTGGAAAGTAAACACATTTGAACCTTGCAAGAAGGCATTTCACGCTGTAACAGCTCAACCATCAACATGCTCTCAAATCTCAGAGCTGTTTCAAGGAAAAACATTATAAAGCAGCAATTTACATGTTTAGCCCAAACATCAAACCAACAACTATGGTCTCACAAGTGGGTTTCTTTATGCTATTCAGGAGTGTCTCTGCCCATGGAATTGTTATGATCATCCACAGCATTCTTCCCAGACAATTCCCAGGAGGAATTAACGAAGTTTATGTTTCAAGGAGCAATTCCCAATAGGCAACAGACACAGCTGTACCATTTCAGAGGCTGAAAGAGGCTTACGAGCCGCAACGCAGGCTCATTCCATGCCGGTTACCTGCAACTCCCAGCAATGTTCTCAGGCAGAATTAGCAGAATAACCACCAGAGGGTATCAACATTTTAAAAGGAAAGGGGAAGAGCAGGCACAGAGCCTTCCAAGAGAATTGTGTGTAATTTAACCCTAAAATTTTAGTTTGAGATGGCAGAATGAACTTCTGATGTTAAGACAGGGGATGAAACTTAGATGACAAGTCTTAGAAGACCCTGCTTTTTCTTCCTCCTCCTCTCTTAATAGTCACCCTGAATCTGGAACACCTAAGTCACCTGGATATTTTTTCCTACAATGCAGCCTAATAAATATTACCAGCCAGAAGCATCATGTAGATGCAAAGTTATTATGTCAGAACAGGGGGGAAAAAAAAAAAAACCTAAAAGAGAAAAAACACAAAACTTTTTTCAAAACCCTCACCCTCCTAAAATACTTAGTTTTGTTTCAAACTTCAGAGCAGTAAGAGTTGCAGAAATGCCTGCATATGCAGCACATCTTTGCACAACTGAGTGTTTTAATGATGTATTTCATGGTTCACTGTTCAGGGCCTGCATCCAAGCACACCTCCTGTATTTAATACTTGATATTTCATAGCTAATACCCCCCTCTAATGCCTTTTATTTTAATACNCACTCCATGAAGTAGCTGCGATACTGAGGGAGCCCCAGGCTTGGGAGCCATTCATTGCCAATCCACTCATGGTTCATATCACCATAGGCTAAGGTCTGTTTGGAAAAGATGGCAAAATAAGCTTCTTAAAATGAGAAGCTAAAGAGAGAAGCTTTTTGAAACAAGGTATTTCAAAGAAAAAATGCTTATTTCATAATGCTTATTTCTTTGCCTGTTTAAGCTGAGCAAATCAAACTATTGAACAGTACATGTATATGTTTCAATATTCAGAACGGCAAGTAAAAATGCCTTAATTTGTTTCATGTTGAAAAGTAGGAAAAAAGTAGGCAAAAGGCTG
>VZTM01037208.1:212453-247661 GCA_013400555.1 Jacana jacana | reverse complement strand
AGGAGGGAGGGAGGGAGAGACAAAGGAGGGAGGGAGAAGAGAGAAAACACTGGGGAAAGTGGCGAAGAGAGTGATACTGATGGGAAAGACTGAGTTGCAAGATGTGAAAAGAGGCAACAGCACCAAAACAAGAGAAGAAAATAAGGCTAATTTCAGAGCATCAATGGAAAGTCAACATCCGTATTATATATCGATTTCAGGTATGTAATAAGCTTCGTGTATTTTTTTTACTGAGAGTTATCTTAAATTTAGGGTTACCCTCCTTTTTGATTCATACAGTATTAAGTTTGCTTATACAGAGAAAAGCACAAATCCAGTTGTGGCAAACACACACTGTCAATAGTACAGCTCACAAAGATGAACAAAACACTAAAACCAACTCAGATTTAGTAAACAAAGAGCAATGCTTTTACAGAAATACATCTACCTTGGAAACAAACTGCCACAGATATCCACTATTGCTAAACTACTCAAAACCCAAACTACAGAGCTAACTCCATTTAAGCAGGGTTGAATATTTGCATTATAAGAATTCACACCATGCAAATTAAGACAAGACACTGAACTAGACGACACTGGATTGTTTTCAGCAACACAAATTCTTCCAAATCCAGTACCTCCTCTCTTATTTAGACTTCTTTGAAAGAAGTTAGAGCTTAATATATATATTGCTCAAAAATTCAAATGAGACTTATCAGGATTTCACAACAAACCTAATAAAATAAACATGAACTTACCCTGATTTTGCACTACCACATGAAATGGTAAACAAAAAGAAAATAAAAAATGAAGGAAAAATATAAATCTGGGATTAAACTGAACTCAAAGGCATTTGAAACCAGACAAATAACAGATACTGTACTTTAATTCTGTAATTATCAATAGCTATTTGTTAGCAAAGAGACTGACTACTGCCCTCGGCCTGTTTGTGTGCATGCACGCAGAAATCAGACAGATAAGCAAGCAAATAGGGATTAGAGACAACTATAAATAGAAACAGCCAACATTGTTCCAAGCATTCAGGTAACTGGAAATTCTTTTTGCCAAAATACAGGATTTTATAAGTGAACAGTCAGCCTCAAGTGTTTCTTTTAACCCCACCCTCCTCCAATATCAAAGGGAAAAGCGATTCAGAGCAGCTTTACTGCATTTTCTTTTTGCTAATGAGCACCTGGAGAAGGCAGCAAGGGATCTGTGACACTTAGGATAATACTGCTTCCTATGGTCAAAATACCTGTCAAGGTTCTGAAACAGCTGGATTAAAGTATCTGGCTGGAATTTTTAAAATAGTGAGATTTGCTGCTTCTGGAAATTCACAGCACCCTCAACAGCTGCTCTCAGCAGCAAGAGTAATAACACTAAATAGTCTCATACCTGTCTTCATCACAGTCTTGTGTCATACCTGCTTTCACTGAAACGTCTGAGCCACAGACACCTTCCAGCCAACGAGCTCATACTCGTATTTAATTGCTAGGCAAGGTCATTTCAAACTAAAGGTTTTCATTTGTCTCACAGACACTTGCCTTTTGAGCACTCGACAGCAGGCAGCCACGAGGCACACTTTTAAGCAATACCAGGAAAAATTTGAAAGGCCAAATGTTTAGAAAGAAAAGTCATGATTTATCTGCAACTGAAGTTCTTGTTTATTAAAAGCGAGACAGTTTCAATTGCTTTACTCCAGGATGAAATTTGGTGCTGGTGTTGAAAAAGATCTCTGCTGTTCAAAGCACAGGCCTAGCACTGTTTTGATATGATCAGATTAGAATTATTTACTCAACCAAAGATGTGGTACGTCTTTAAAGCTCCGCAGAAAAGGGAAAACACCAGATCATAATAATGTAGGGTTGCCTTCAGTGTAACTGTCTGAAGAAAAACAGCTGAGCGCTCTGTTATACAAACAAAACCACATTCCATTCTGACTTTTTAAAATCAACAGACTGCTGGTTTTCATTAGCAGCCACCAGGCATTATTCTTATTTGTTAATAAAAGTTAGGTACTGCAAGGAATCTCTCGCAAAGAGAAACCCAGCACACTTTCTTTTCAACAGTCACTATTCTGTCTCCAGAAAGCAACTCAAAAAAGCAAGACACATCTGACTGACACAGAGTAAAGACAGCTGAACACAAGTGCAAGGTATATGGCTCAGCTTCGGGTGGAAAAATGCAAAGAATGCCTGATCCTACTTCTATAAATTTTAGCGTTTCCTGTATTACCATATAAGCATCGAGCCAGGATTTCTCCTGGTGGCAGTAGCTATTTTTCACGCATGACTAAAGCCTTTGCTTCATCTCTTCTAAGCCTTGCAACAAAAAGCATGCAATAGCCAAGAGGTAAACCTTCAACTATGAATTTTCCTGAACAAACACTGGAAAAAGCGCATTAAAGGAAGTCACAATTTATTTAAAAAAAAAATAAAAATCAGGGTAGACAGTGCAAGGAAAACAATTTTAGCTGTTAAAACATGAGAAAATATCAAGACAAACTTAAAAAGAAGTGGAAAACAAATTGTGAACACAGCAGCATCATACTAGACAAAAATACCAGAAAACAAAGCAAAACAGAAGAAAACAGTACATATTTTTTAACAAAACAATACCCTAGAAACACTAGGATTAAAAATACTTACTTTTTCTGCATTTTCCTGTTTTTTTCTGCCTGACCTCCAAGCTTGCTGAGACCTAATGCATCCTGAGAGGACCCGTCTCCTTCTGCCATGCCAACTATAAAACACCAAAACAAAACCAATCTTATTATAATCTTCTCCATTTTGGCCAGTTGTAACTCTAAAATCACTACTGCTTTCCTGAACAGAAGTATCTATTTTTTGTAATATCACTGCTCAGAAATGCCCAAAGCCAAACCTCCAAGCTCACCTCTCACTATCATTTTGTAGTTAATCCCCATCAAAATGATGTATAGAAATCGGAAAATCAGATTGGCTGTGGACTCAAACAGAAGCTGTCTAAAACCAACTGGAATCTCACCAAGACTGTTTCAATTAACTGTAAGCTGAATTCTCAGTGTTCCAATATTGGTTGCTGTCAACATCAAGCTGTCAACTTTTTGCAAAAGACTATGACAGAGAGAGGCACCCCTAGCATTTACTAATCCAGCTGGGTTTGTTTCCCAGGAGTTTCCTTGGGTCCAAAATGAAGACACTGCTGTTGGTGTCGATACTGACAAAAGTTTCTTTTGCTTCTGAGCTACAGTTGATATTTTTGTTTCACAAAACAAAGGTAACAGGTTACTAAGGTTCAATAACTGGGCTCCATGAAACTAGAGGCAGCACTACCTGGTTAGCTGAACTTGCATCCTACGCTCATGAAAAGACCTACCAGAAAATTTAGCCACACTAATTAAAAAAAAAAATAAATGCTGTATATCATAGAATCATTTAGGTTGGAAGAGACACTTGGGATCATCAAGTCCAACCATCATCCCCACTCTACAAGTTCTCCCCTACACCATAGCCCTCACCCCCACATCCAATCTACTCTGAAACACAGTCAGGGATGGGGACTCCACCCCCTCCCTGGGCAGCTGATTCCAATGACTGACCACTCTCTCTGGGAAAAACTTTTTCCTAATGTCCAGCCTAACCCTACCCTGCTGCAGCTTCCAGCCATTCCCTCTCCTTCTATGGCTCATTGCCCATGAGAAGAGACCAGCACCAACCTCTCTACAATGTCCTTTCAAGCAGTTGTAGAGAGTGATGAGGTCTCCCCTCAGCCTCCTCTTCCTCAAACTAAACAACCCCAGCTCCCTCAATCGATCCTCATAAGCCTTGTTCTCCAGGCCCTTCCCCAGCTCCGTGTCCCTCCTCTGCACTCACTCCAGCCCCTCCAGATCTCTCTTGTGTTGAGGTGCCCAGAACTGGACACAAGACTCAAGGTGCGGTCTCACCAGTGCTGAGCACAGGGGGACAATCACCTCCCTACTTCTGCTGGTCACAAATATCATAATCATATATAATAATCAGCCCTAAATATGTACAAACTGATACATATACAGTCTTTCACTCTCTCTTTTATTGTGAACAAAACAAACACACACACAAAAACACCAAAAAAACCAACCCCAAACCAACCTTGTCCTAATGAATCCTTGCTTGTTTGTCCAGGTCGCCCCTTTTCTTTCTTGCCAAACAAGCGGCCAATAGAGGATTTGATCCCCTTCTTTTTGGGGGCTTTATGAAGTGAATCTTGGCTACTATTACTGCTACTTGGGTTACTTGTTTGCCCATCCTGCGAGCCTGTTGAGCTTTACAGAAAACCAGGAGTCACAAAAAGCACACATACAACAAATTCACTGGTGTAACAGTGAAAGACAACTTCAGGTTTCCATGCAAGTTAAAAGCTGAGTAACTCACTAATGATATTTAATTTCACCTTTAAGTGAGCCATGAAAAGAAACATCTGTGTAAAATACGTGCTATTACATAGAAAAAAAACATTGGAAACAACTAAATCATACAAGAAAGGAAGGGATATAGTATCTCTATGCGGTAACATGGAACTAAAAGTCAGTTCCTACTTTTTGTAAGAAATGAGAATTAAAGTGTTGGAAATGCAACTCAGAGAGACCAAGGTTGACAACACAAGTTCCTGACAAACTGAGGCAGAAAATGGAAGTTTTAAGTACTTGACTGGAATCCATCACAGATCCCCAGGGACTTTGAAAACAACCACCGTCAATCGAAGTGATGCTAATTTTGCAACTTATTTCTAAATTTATAGCTAAATTTCAGTACTGGGATTGTCCAACTTTCATTTGCAAAGCAAACTTAATGCCAGCCTTGAGTTGCAGGAGAGTTCTTTACATAAAGCCCTTTCTCATCATTAACAAAAATCTGGTTTTTTACTGTTTATGTAACATAATCACCTATTTATGTGTTCATGCTCTTTACTTCATGGGAAGCACTTCAATATCTAGACTAAAATACTGTATTTGCAGTTTTAGGGGTTTATTCTGATAATCTGAAAGTTACTGGTAGGTCTGCCTTATTCACAGCTACTTACTTTCTTATGTCCCTGATATCTTCATGGCTCACTGTATGCAAAGCCCCTTTTTGGACTCTGTCCAAACGCAAAGATCGAGGCGAAGAAGGTGGCGACGTTTCACATTTTATTGTGGCTTTATCATCTCGTACCTCGTCTCTAGAAGCTGGAGACTGAAGGGAAATGAATGAAAAGTTGAAGGGTTAGGTGGAAAGGCCAAAATATGAAAGCAGTAACAACACTACAGAAAAGGAAAAATGAATTATTTCTCTGTTAAATAATTCTTCTTGCCCTTACCACCCCAAAGAGTGGTCAGACACTGGAATGAGATGCCCAGGGAGGTGGAGTCCCCATCCCTGAATGTGTTTCAGAGTCATCTGGATGTGGTGTTGGGGAATATGGTGTAGGGGAGAACTTTGCAGAGTGGGGTTGATGGTTGGACTCCATGACCCCAAGGGTCTCTTCCAACCAAAATGATTCTATGATTCTACCATTCTCCACTTGCCTATTTTTGGACTTCTTTCTAGATTTTCTGTTACCTTCAGTGACAAACTACTGAATCTCAGCCTTAGCTAGCGAAACAAGCAAGTAGAATCATAGAATCATAGAATCATTTAGGTTGGAAGAGACCCCTGGGATCATCAAGTCCAACCATAATGAGTGCAAGTAGCACTCATCTCTTAGTTCTTAGCTCTATGAATGACTCAAGTAATGTCTTCAGCACCACAAAACCAATAGACCTGACTTCAGTTTAAGCAAGTGCAAAGACAGAAAGCCAAGGAGCCCGGTGAAAAGAGGGCATCTTGGTTCTCATTGTTATGTGCTTAGACCATCGTTAGCAAGATTTTAAATTCTATGAAGTCAATTTCTACACACCTGTGACTATGGCTTCTCTTAATTTCTGTTGTTCAAACTTGGAGACTTATTTGTGTGTGGACTAACAGATCTTTAAAGTTAAATATTATTTCATGAAGATTGTAAAATAGTGGTTACAAACAGAAAGCAACACACCAGTCCCCCTTACTGGAAAAAAAACCAAGAAAGCCAGACAAACAAACCCCCCTACAAACCAAAAGAAACCCACCCTTATGTTAAGACGATAAACCATTTAATATCAAAGGCTGTATAATCTTGCCCTCTTAATAAGGTTACCCTGTAAACACTTTCTTTTAAGTTCCTGCTATCCAGTAATGACTTTGGAGACAGGGAAGGAGATGAAGGGGCACAGCAGTAAATAAACTAAAGATTTTTACCTTTCTACGGTGCTTCCTTAAATCACTAGGCTGATAAGATGCATGCAAAGAAAAGAAATTTGGAAAGCCATATTTATTGTAAACTGTAGCACGGACTGAAACAACTACCACAGACAAAACAGCAGGGAGAATATAAATAACAATTACAGCAATGGCACAGAGAAGGATACATAGTTATGAAGTACTCTTCAACTCACAGATTACTTAAATGTATCCCTGAAGAGGGGACAAGGAAGAGGGGAAAAAAAATACATAATCAAGACTTAGAGTGGGTTATCTACAGGAGTTCTGCAGATATTTCAATGTATTGGTACCATAGTCAAACTAGCAGATAAAACCTGCATTATCTTCAGCAAAAAAATCCCCAGTGAAGTAGATGGGAGCGTAAGGTGTTGATTTTAAAAAGTGAGAGGATTTCCTGGTGCATGTCAAGGACTCGCCTTGAACTCTCCAACCTCCACAGTGGCCACAGTGGCTTCATACACTCTCTGCACCAGTCCCTCCTCACACCTTAACCATCCCTGCAGCAGTTTCCTACACAGCATCAAAAAGCACCCATACTTCAATTACTGAGCAAGACAGGGCACCAACAATAGCTGTTTTCTATACATTAACAGTGTTTCTGTACTTTTTATTAAGTTTAAAGGCTGGAACTGAACCTATTTTCTCCTCTGTATCACTCTTCCTAGGCCACTGCATCAAGCAAGGCAGCGACCCTCGGTCACACAAACAAGTCATCAAATTATTCAAACTGATGCTGACTAAAGCTTAATCAAGATCATTTCTTTAATAATTATCATTGTATCTGGGGACAAATTATTTCCCAAGGGTTGAAAGGGCCATTTAAAGATCATCTGGTCCCTACTCAAGTTCTTAGACAAGGCACAGCAGACTCATTTCAACCTTACTGTATCCTTCACTTAAAGCTGATAATCCATAAAATAGAAACATTTACCATATGGAATGAAAACTGTCCACAAGAACTTTTCAAGACAGCTGTAGGTTTCACAATTTATTGTGCTGATGCTTTTTAATTAATTTTAATCACAAGTGGTTTCCAGCTAACACTACTGCAGTTGGCATTAAGCTAATGTTGCCCTTGTGCTCATGAATTAATGCAACTTTCTCTTATAACGTTGGAAAAAAACCCTCAGGAGAATCCAGTCAGTCTGATAATTCATAAGCTGTTCCAAAAGTTTCTAGAAAGCTCTTGCACTACAGCTCTAGAAGCACAACTTCTTGCTCTCATGCTTTCACAAATCAGCTGCCAGGTACTGAAACATCAGAAAAATGCAACTGCCAACAATGGATCAAATGTTTTGAGTCACAATTCTCACGATCTAAAGTGAGCTTCACTGTTTCACTCTGGTTCAGCTCCATTAAATTTTAACATAAAACATTCTTCTCGTCATGAAAACGCTACTTAATTTTGTACATGGTTTGCTGTAACAGGAGTACTTTGCTTAATTATTAATTACTGAGAAACATTCAAATATAAAGCACTCCATGTTTTGAAATGCATTGGTTTCTGTAGAAGAAGTGTGTTTGACCCTGGATACATGGCTACAACTAGTACAATGATTTTTTTAATAGTTTTTTTAATGCCAAAAAGAGAATTACTTTTTTATGAAAGAAAGAAAAAAAAAGACATTTTGGTATGTATACACATTTATTTCATAAAGCTAGCAGAAGTAGTTAGCTGGGATCCAGGAAGATTTAAAAACAATGAAGAGACCCAAATGAATCAGGTCAGTCATTTACAATCCACCCGCTCTTACAGCGATGGACTCTCTCCTTGGCTCCTGATGGGGACAGCTCAGGCATCGATACAGGTGCAGTAATCCAAGAGAATGAAGTATTTGAAACATGGTGTTGCATGTACAACTAGGAAGTACCGTTTCCAAATGCACATGCAAATCTGGAAACAAAGGAATGTATCTAGAGCTAAGGTAGAAAAGAAGCTTTTCCTGGAGAGCACTTGCAAATAAATACCAGCATCCAAAACACACCTTAGTGACAGCTATTCCAAGTAGGAGAAACTCTTAGGTTTGCTTAACATACATGTAAGAACAAACAAGTGGAAAACTCCTATCTTTTATTTTACAGATAGGCTTACATGCACAAAGCAGCTCCTGGAAGGATTAGCTTCTCTAAGCAATCATAGGAGCATCAGAAGAACGGCTCCATCTCTCTACTCACTGAACTGCCAAGCCCAACCTGATGCTTTGACGAGGTCTAATGGATACTTCTTTTACCTGCCAGCCTTAACAGGCTAAAACAAGGCACTAGCACTCATAAAGTAACTGTGATACCTCCAGAAGCTTCAAGATTGATGCAATATATGCAAATCACTTTAGTGGAATAGTAGACTGCTAAAAATAAAGTTTAAAGCGGAGGGAGAAACTGATGGCTGTACCAGGGGTTGAAAAGAAAACATTATTTGTTGTAGGAAGAGGAGTCAGAAGAAGGACCATAACAACAGACAGAATACTTAGGCATGAGATGTTGACCAATTAATAGACTTGAGTTGTCAATGTTTTTCCTAATCATTATGACTGTATCTTACACTTTTTATAGAAGTTGAAAGGAAGCAGTAGAAAAACCTAGAGAAAGGAAAAATACAGCTGAGTAAGAAGGAGAGGAAGGAGAAATCAAACAACCCATTTCCTAGAGAAAAAGAACACTCTTCCAAAAAATTCAAGTGAGTGGACACTTACCAGTGTCATGATACCGAGCCTGTCCACCTCCCGAGCTGGACTATGGGGAATCCGCCGTGGGGTGGAGCGGCCACTGCCAGGTGGGGAAGAACCAGCAAGAGAACCACTGGCATAAGGAGGAGGAATGGAGCTCATGGACCTGAATCTGCCATGGGCATCCAAAGTTCCACTACCCACTCTGCTTTCAATCTCCTCTGCACGCTGCTCGGTGTTTTCCTTCTCCTCTTGTATAAGTCTGAAAGAAAAAGTTTCGAAGCAATATGACATTGAGGCCTACAGGAGAGCTGGAGAGGGGGACTCCTTAGGAGGGAGTGGAGTGACAGGACAAGGGGTAACAGTTTTAAACTGAAAGAGGGGAAATTTAGATTAGATACTAGAAAGAAATTCTGGACTGTGAGGGTGGTAAGACACTGGAACAGGTTGCCCAGAGAAGCTGTGGCTGCTCCATCCCTGGAGGGGTTCAAGGCTAGGCTGGATGGGGCTTGGAGCAACCTGCTTTGGTGGGAGGTGTCCCTGCCCAGGGCAGAGGGTTGGAACTTGATGATCTTTAAAGTCCCTTCCAACCCAAACCAGTCTATGTTTCTATGATTTAAACAAGCAGGATATAAACAGAATCCTTGATTTGGGCATCAGGAGGAGGCAGCAAAACAGCCACACTGAAAAATCTTCTAATCCACTCTGAAAAACCACCATGTCAAAATAGCAATACACAATCCCCTCCATAAATGGGACTGAAGATAGAAAAAACAGAAAATAATGCTTACTTGTAAACAAACTAGACACTTCTGTCATCTGCCCTCACCAGGAAACTGAATGGGCCACCACCATTTTCTGAGTAACCACACAAAAAGGATTTCTAGGGTCACAGAAACTCACTTTTACCAAAGCCTTAAGAGCAGATAATATTGTACCTGATCTCTTTATTGATTGCATCCAACTGTTCTTGAAGCATCATGGCCAAAGTCTGAGCATCAGCCTGACCACTTGGTGACAGCAGATCAACCGAACTGAATATAGTCTCCCTGTCATCCTCAACATCTGACACATCGACGTCACTTTCAAATGCCTGTGCCACATTTGCCAACACACTCGCCTGCTGGGCTCGCTCCCAGTCCTGCTCGTTCAGAGTTTGCACCTAAGAGAATCCATTAAAATAAAAATAAATTGAAAAATCCAAACTAAAATGGGAAAAAACATCACATTTCTACTGTTTTTGAAGATATTTAAAGTGATTTTTAAAAAGCCCACTTACATGCTGAATGCATCCATCAAGACAGCAGTTTAGAGAAACATGAAAACACAAGAGCTATAATATAGAAAACTTTGCATCTTACAGTTCAGTGTAATTTAAAAATGGACAAGCCTACTAAATAAATCAAAACATCACATATCTAAATTACAGTAGAATTTTGCTATCAAATCCAATGAGAATTTTGGAATCAGCTTTATGTAATGAGAACTTGTGACCTGAAAGGGACTTAAAACTGCTTGCAGAAGAGTAATGTGATAGATTAGTGTACAAGACTCTTATATTCTGTATTATATGTTATATATATTATATGTTGTATTTTACTGGCTTATCACACAATACAAATGGGACTTCAAAATAATACTTTTGCAATTATTTGTTAACAAATAAAACACCTAGTAGCTGCACATTAGTTAGTAAAACAGGATATATATATATATATATATATAATCAGTTTACTGCTATGTACTCATGTTCTAAAAATGCCTTGCAATAGCTTAGCCTCAGCCAATCTATTTTTTTTGCCAAAGTTCCATTCTTATTTTAAATGTCAGGGTTCTATTACCTTTGAAGGTTCATCTCTGAGAGCTGCCAAACGTCCTTTCTGGGGACGCCTCAACACTGACGAGGTGCCATAGGAGTCCACGTGGCTGTCGGCCACAGAGGAGGATGTCACAGGGTATCTGAAATCGGGTCGGCTGGAACACACAGAAACATTTTATCCCCAGGAAGGGAGGGGGAAAGAGCAAAAGAAACTGAAAAAACCCACCCAGATGTTTCCTATTGTCTCACCAGTGCCCATTTTCTTTGAGCAGTATAAAAACCGCTCGATATGTTCGACAAAGAATACACAGCTCTACAGTTTTATAGCTATGACTGAAGTATTTTCAGTTACAATAGACTAAATTCAGCAAAGTGACTTTAAAGAAATTAGACATCACTTAAGCTACAAGTAAGTGCTGGTACCTATGATGAAGTGTTGTGGCTCTGAGTCTCACTTGGTCATTTTCTGCCCTTAATGCTTCAACATTTAATACAAGTTGATCCTGTAAAAATAAGTGAAATACATATCGATATGCTTTTAAAAATATTAATCAGTGTAAAATGCTGACTTATAAAGTAGCATTTAGGTTTTTTACCTCATTTCTATGAAACCCAGATACAAAGGATTTTAAAAGATACCCTTCAGTAACACAAAAATGTAAGAATTTTTTGCTACATACAATTCAGCACCGTCACAAAAGGGGCATCCAAGAGTGATTCTGTTGCCTCTCTACACTCAGACTCTATATAAAACATCTACTAAATAAAATTCACCTATTAGTAACATTATCATTAGGTGATAATATTTAGTAAGAACCAAGAATTTCCAAGCCTTGTTCACAAGGGGTTCTAAAGACATTCGATTTTAACTGGGATTTTTTTTTACACGCTCTGGAAACTCAGAATTTAACAACAGAGAAATCCAATGAACGAGAAAGCAACAAAAAGACTAATAAAAAGGGGCTGATGATGAACATCTGTGCCTTGTGTGAAAACTGCTGGCCTACACATCCAAACATTCAAAGCACATTCTGCAACATCTTCTGAAGGCGTTCATTGTTTCCTTACAGGAGCGGAGCCTCTACAGTTTGGCCTTGCTACTAACGAGAATGATTTGGGGAGATGCAGTTTACACCTGGGGTTTAATAACCAGGAACAAGAATTATTTCAGCCAGCATGACCACAAAAAACCAACAAAGATCTACTGCCACTGCTTATTGGAACTACTAATATTCAAGAAAGGAACTCTGTTCGTTCCAGGACGAGCAAAACAGCAGGCAGCTGGTATCGCAAAGGAGCGGCCAAAGTCTTTTAATTCCTCCCAGGTCTGAAAAACTTTTGAAAACTTCTGAGATTTGTCAGTTGAACAAGCACTTCATGACACTGGATACTTAAAAAAGATGCTTAATGGAAAACACCCAACATTTAAAAAAGAACCTTTTTAAGTATTTCTCTTATTTTCTGCTCAAGGTCCCACGTACATTGTCAACACTATGGAAGAGCTATAGAAGTTTTAATAAGAATTCTATGCAGCCTTCAAAGTCTGGCAAATCGCCAACATATCCAGCCACCATACACATCCCAAAGCAGGTGGAGTCTTTGAGTAAAAAGCTACACATCACCTATAAAACCATCGTAAAACTGAGCCCCACAATACCATAAAACAAGCAGTAACAGCCCCCTACTTTTAAAGAGACCAGGTCATGATAAGTTTTAGGGGGGAATTCAAATCTGGCCCTGCTATGTAGCAACACAGCAATTATTTTCCAATATAATCTTTCAAAAAAAAAAAAAAAAAAGAAGGAAAAAAAATGTGTACAGTACCTTTTCATGCTGAAGTTCCTCTATTTGTTTTTTGGAATTTTCAATTTCTCGGAGGAGTGAATTCTGAAATAAAACGTATGACAAATTCATACACTGACAAAAGCTCTCAACTCTTAAACCATAGCCAAAATGAGCATAAAAAACCAATTCAGTTGCAGGTTAAGGTACAGATGCTTTGCTGCTTAAACCATTTCACTTTGATTATAGTTGAAGGTTTTCCCTTTCAGGTGTACAGGCCTCTAAATAATGGGTTTAGTAATAGCCCAAGTTCCATAAAAATGTAATATCGATACCAGCCTTTTAAAGCGCTCTTTGACAGAACTAATAAAGAAGAGGAATAATTAGGCAGCTAAAATAATTCAAAGTAATTCACTGAGTGGTTACTAAGGCATTACTTGTTTTTGTCATTAGGTTCTCATTTTATTTTTGCTTGCCTGCCCCACAGAATTATAATATAGTGATTTCCTGGCTGCACTGACCCTCTGGAGCCGCAACGCTCACCGAGCCTCTGGAGCCGCAACTCTCATTGACCCTCTGGAACTGCAACGCTCACTGACCCTCTGGAACCGCAACGCTCACTGACTGATGGGCCTTCGTTAACATCAGAGCTGTCTTTACAGTTATGCCATGATGTCTAAACAGCTCCAGTAAATACATGTACTTATGGCTACCACAATCTCTTTACTCAAAGAGGTTTCCAAATTCAGACTAAGAATCATCTGAGAATTAAGAAACATTTGAGCTACAACAATCAAGGAAGTTCAACAATTGTATTTGACTGCAGTATGTGACACCAAGGAATATAAAAAGAATAAAAAAAGAGATTCCTCCTCCTAATAGGAAGCTTATAAACTGTCACTTTTCCTTTTCCACCATTGCCAAAAAGTTGTTAAACACATTTCCTTGAGGTATGCAATACCATTAGTTGCATCTTAAACATGTAATAAAGTTTCATAAGTGAACAAATAAATCAGTTGGGGAAAAAAGCCCAAAGGATCAAAAGAAAGTCTTAAACATTATGTGCATGTTTCTTCTCAACTTATCACAAAAGAATGAGCTGGAAGCCACAGCAAGAATAGTAACTTAAAGAGAAGGACAACTACATTTTCATCATTATTCACGAACACAGTTAGGGTCTGGGGGGTAAAGGGTTAATCCTAAAACACACACACACACACACACCCCACCCTCAAATATTCAAGTATTTAAAAACAGTGAGTGCAGTCAGCTGTTTCTCAGAAACTGAGTTTATAAAGACTGTTAAGAGCAACCTTGTTTGCCGTCATAACACACACCATAACAAGAATTTCTGAAGCATTAGGAGCGGTTTTATGTTGAAAATAGTGATGTTCACTAAAAACCCCAAGACAAAGTTTGCAGCCGTAGCTCCCAGCTGAGCACCTTTATCATTAGCTCAAAGGATGAGAATCAGTAGGACCTGCATTCGTTGTGCAGGACTATTCTCCTCAGCTTCCAGAGCACAAAAGCAGGGAAAAAGAATGAACTAAATCTTTGTAAAGATCCACAGCGGAGTCCTGAAGTTGTGGAAGGTGTGTCAGATACCTGACTGATGGCTTAGGGAGTAGAACTGAGCTGACAACGTATGCAGGAGAGTGGTCAGTCACTGGAATGGGCTGCCCAGGGAAGTGGTGGAGTCACCATCCCTGACTGTTTCAGAGTAGATTAGATGTGGTGTTGAGGGATCTGGTGTAGGGGAGAACTTGTAGAGTAGGGCAGATGGTCGGACTTGATGATCCCAAGGGTCTCTTCCAACTTATATGATTCTATGATTTATGAAAAGTCCAAATACATCTTTATATATTGCAAGTGATGTCTTTTATTGCTTCGACTTTAAAACAAAAGCCACTCAGCTTTTATTGAAGCATTTCCCCAGATGGACATTTCACCCTCCAGTAAGAGAAACAAAAAGGAGTTTTTATTCCAAGACAAAGCAATCCAAAGTCAGCATCAAGCAAAGTGCTACTCCAGAAGCCACTGCTTTGTTTGAGGGGAATAAGGGAATCCAACTTAGCGGCACACATGGAAGAAAAGTCCCTAAGGGCCTAGATCCAAATGAGAAGGGGATGAAAGAGAGTGAAGTGCATCACAAGTTAGAAAATTGCTTGAATACGGGGGAAAGCTCCAAGACATGTATCACCAACACAGAGACCCGCTCGTTTACATTCACAGAATCTGCCTCAAAATGTTCTACCTGGGAAGGAAATGCAAGATTGTTCCAACTTGCCAAGAATCCCACAAAGAGTCAGGGGACCTGGTACAGACAAAAGCAGTGGGAAAGAATCCGAACTGAGAAAAGGCCAATTTTCTAGTCCTAATTCTTTAGCCTTCCTGTATTGCACTGGTTGAGCCTACTTATGCAGTCCACACCAGTCAACTAGGAAAGGATAAAGCTTCTCAAAAGCTGCCTTCTCAACACTAGTACAATGCCCAGGGCCAACCTCAAAAAGAACACTTTTTAAGAAGCAATTTCCCAAATCCTCACTAGAAAACAGCCCTAACAAAACCTACTTATTAATAAAAGGAATTAGTATTTATTTACTGAAATTACAGCATTAATAAAATTAATATTAAAAACACATGAATCACTGCAGAACGTTGACCATCTAATGAATGTGTATGCTGGAATGTGACTCATTACCTTATCTTCCAAGGCAGCCATCCTTTCCTTGAGATGAAGCTGGAGCCTTTCATTAGATTCAGACAGAAGCTTATCAACGGTTTCTGACAACCGTTTATTATGCTCTTCATTCATCTTCTCTCTCTGTCTAGCCTAAGATACATAAAAAGCTACTGAAATAACTTAAAATTTACCACATCCAGAACAATTTCCAGGTTGTAAAAAGAGTAAGCTTTCTTGAATCCAAATGTGTTTTCTTTAATAGAAATAGTTTTCCAAAGGAATAAGGAATACTGCATGTACCTCCATGGCTCTATAAGGGCTCTATAATCTGAGCTTACACTTCAAGCAGTTTTCAGAGCCAATTCCATTATTTATAACCTAGGAACCAATTTTTCCAGTCATTTAAATTCAGCAAGGCTTTGATCTGCCACCTCATTAAAGAGTATAACTAGCAATTAGGTATTTCCAAACTTTCACTGGAGACTTTCAGCTTTTTTGTGAGATTTAAGGTTAGCCATAGTAATAGTGGCTCAAACATCCCAACTATCAGCCAGCCTAAACTCTGGCTTTATTTCAGAGATGAAAAATAAAACCAGCTTTGCTGAATGGTAGACAGCCATGAAGGGAATGAGATTCCTTCTTCCAGCTTTCTAGCTTTGCCAATAATCTGGAATCAGCTGCCCAGGGAGGTGGTGGAGTCACCCTCCCTGACTGTGTTTCAGAGTAGATTAGATGTGGTGTTGAGGGATCTGGTGTAGGGGAGAACTTGTAGAGTAGGGCTGATGGTTGGACTGGATGATCCCAGGGGTCTCTTCCAACCTGAATGATTCTATGATTCTATGATCTGTACGGTACCCTTTGTAGTTCTTGATTCTTCTCATCTAGCTGGGCTTCCATCTGTCTCAGGCGTTCCTCTATATTGCCATGTCTCTCCTCAGCCTGTCAATTGGAAGAGAAGATTAGAATTGGTTGGGTTTCTTTTTTTTTAATAAATAAAAAGGTTTCAAAAAGCATAGAAACATTGAAGCACGATAATAGATCTAACATGCTTTGCACAACTGCCGTTTATGGTGATGCACAACGTGGAACAGATGCCTTTTCTGTCGCTACAAGAACCTCCTAAGAGTTCATGTGGTAAGTAACAAGATGATGAAGCCTCTCACCCTTAGGTACCATGAATCAACTACAATTTGCAAGTGAGCTTGCAACAACAGCAGTTCATTCATATCCCCAAGAATTAAAATAATAAAAAAAATGAAAAACTAAGTGCATTTTCAGCTTTTCCTCGCTAGCCTGGACAATGTGACCCTTTGTTAGTAATTATGGCAAAGCAGAAAGCAGCAAGCAGAAACAAGGACTCAGATACAAATTCTACCTTCCTAAGCTTGGTGGTAAGTTCCAATACTTTAGCATCTTTAGCAGCAGAGCTCCCAGGAGACAAAAGGTCAGACTACAGAGCCAGTTAGGGACAGGAAAGATAACAGGGAAAGAAATGAAACTAAGGCTTTAAAAGAAAAAACACACACACACATGAAAAGGCTCATTTGTTGTTACTACATATAATTCTTCAGACTTCATTATTCCATTTGCAGCCTTCTAAAAATCTTTAATATTAATGAGCACCGTTACTTCTGCCCTCCTAAATGTTAACTACATTCCTCATTTAGTTAACAATGGAAGAAATTTGGGTTTCCCCTCCAGAAACAGTTCTTATTTTAGAAGGCTATATGCCAACTATTGAATTTCAATAACAAGCAACAGAATAATAATTCAGAGAGACATTCTCATAACGTAGCAGAGTTAACACAAAGCCTGCTCAAGTTCCAAAGAGCAGAAATTTAAAGAAAAAACAAAAAACAAACCCCAAAGTACAGAGTGCAGTCATAGAGATGAACAGAAAACAAGGAAAAACAGTTTCTCAACTAGTTGGACAAAAAAAAGCAGAAACACAATATAAAACAACCCAACACTTGAAGACTAGATTTCATGTAGCGGGACACTAATGGAGAAGAGAGTCTCGAGGACATTGTCTGATTGCCTCACCTTGGAAAGGGCTGCAACTCTCTGTGCCAGCTCAGCTTCCACCTCCGGCAAAGTTTCGGCTTTTCTCAAAGTCTGCTGCAGCTTTTGCTCAGCAAGTTCCAGTCGCTCTTGCAATTGCCTGTTCTTATCTTCACTCTGCACAGGATTATGATGAGCAAATATTACCTTTTAAAATGATAATTAATTTTCAAAGAGGAAGGTAAGGATACAGATTACTGCCTTTACTAGCCCTACAGAGAACAAACTGTCCAAAACTGGTTTCACAACCGAAGATGTGGCACATCCTCTCCTTCATTACACGAGAGGACTTATTTCTCTATGAATTTTTTCCTGCAGAAAATGTTGTGCATTGGGAATGCAACTATGACACCAAATAGACATGGTTACAGTATGGGAAGCAGCATAGAACAAGTTATGAGTTTTCAATGTCAAGGCTGTGCTAAGACCAAGTTACATCAGGGAAAAAATTCTGTCATATTTTTAAATAACCCTATGCATATTACCACTAAATTTATTTTTATTTAAAGTGTGTACAATTTATCTTAAAATAATTACATTAAAAGGGACTTCTTTTGTTGACAAAGAGTTCCTTTAATTAGAAAGTTACTGGTTAAACAACTGTTCCTGGTTTTAAGTTAGACAAGCAGGTCACATTCCCTCACAGGGTAAGGCAATCTTTACTTCTATTATAGGCTGTTATAATTGCTACAAACTAGACAAATTTTGAAACTGTTTTGGCTTAGAATGAGAAATTCTCACACATGAAACTACAGCTGCTTGGATACACATGTAGCAACTTAATCTCCCATTACTAGGCTGAAGAGCCCTGCTGCACCCTGCCCAAGTGCACTAAAAAGCTCAAAACCCATTTCCTCTCTCCCATGAGCTATTTCCTTCATTTTCAGGGTAAAAATCTGTACAAGGCACTCCTCCAATTACTGAAGAACAACCCCTAAGAAGAGCACATTACAAATGATATCTACCTTCCTAAAAGCAACAGCTTTAGTACAGTATGAACGTTAATTACATCCATTAGTTTTACGCTGAGCAAAATGTGCTTTATCTTATTTCAAGTTACAACCTGTCGATGCATGGAGTCTTTAGTGGCAATTTCATTTTCAAGTTTATCATTGAGGTCATGCACAGATGTAGCTTCACGTTGTGCAGCGAGGTAGCGTTTCTCAAGAGTCGTAATTCTCTCTTCCATGTCTTCCTTTTGGGCCATGGTCTAGGGAAGAAACAAGGTTCAGCAACCAAAAGGAAAAGAATTGCAAACCAAAACTAATAGTGATAAAAACTCATATATACTGTTATTTCTCTCAGTAAAAAAAAAAATGAAGACAAAATAGTCTCACTTAGGCTTACATGCCTGGTTACCTTTATTATTCTGGTGTTTTTTCTTAAGCAGAGAATGCTTAAACAGACTGGTTTTTATTGTATTACCCCACTGATCTGCTACTTACACCTTTTCAATGGCACAAACACTGCACATCTTTACTTACTGGGGATGATCAGAGAGTGCTCTTGCATTTAAGTAAACTCCCTTTCTACTGAATAATGATTTAGTACAAAGCAATACATAAGACCCTGCGGATTGGGGACTGATCAGGAAGAGGATTTGTCAGTCACAACCCTGAAATTAAAGTGATTCCTCAACCATGTGCATCTTGAAAATAAAAAATATAAGCTTCATGAATAAGCTTTGTATTTATGACAAATCAGGCACCTTTTCCAGAACATGTTAAATTTTACAATACTAAATCTGTAATTCAATATACTTGTAAATACATATTCATACATAGATTAATTCCCAAGTTTTCTGAAGTAACTGGTATCTTAAAGACATTCAAAAGCACAGAGGCCTAACTAAGCATCAATGACACTGACATTTATAAAACAACTGCATTTTTGACTACCCAAACGTTGCCAGTTTATTCCTCACCTCTCGTACATCTCTCTGTAACTTTGTGTTAATTTCTTCAGATTTGATTAAGTCTTTTCTAGCTGTGTCAAGATCTTCTTCCAGCTCGGTGACTCTGCTAGACAAAGCAGTAAGACGCTCTTTCATCTGCGTCTGCTCTTTGCTTTGCTTATCTATGATGTCTTGGAGTTCAATCACTTTAGCCAGGTTTTCATCGTGGCATAAAGAACCATCAGAAGATCGCTATTAAATGGGGGAGGGGGGAAAAAAAAGAGTATTTGCACATTAGACAGAAATTTGAAAAGCAAACTGTTACTTTACCTGGAAACACCACACCCCCAAAATAATTTTATTATTGCATAGAGTCAGAGAACTATCTGGGTTGGAAGGGACCTTTAAGACCATCTGGTCCAACCCTCAACCTAAGTGATTTAAAATAAGCCATCACTAAGCCACGACACCGAGCACCATGCCAACCCATCTTTTAAACACCTCCAGGGATGGTGCCTCAACCCCTTCTCTGGGCAACCTGTTTCAAGGCTTGGTAACACATTCAGTGTAAAAATTGTTCCTGATCTCCAACCTGAACGTCCCCTAGTGCAACTTGAGGCTGTTTCCTCTTGTCCCATCGCCTGTGACTTGGGAGAAGAAACCAACCCCCACCTCTCTACCCCATCCTTTCAGGGAGTTGCAGAGAGCAAGGAGGTCTTCCCTCAGCCTCCTCTTCTCCAGGCTGAACACCCCCAGCTCCCTCAGCCTCTCCTCATAAGACTCTCCAGACCCCAGGACAAACTGCAAAAATTGAAATTATAGTAACCGGGACGTTTTAATTACAGCATCACTCAAAATCTTTCACTATAGCTTAAAATTCAAATATTACAGTTAATGATTAAAAATCAGGCATCAGCTTAAAAAGGGCAAATAGCTGTACCTTCCCATTTGTAGTTGGGGTGTTTTCTTGTTCATGATTTACATCCAGCATCCCATCTGGAAGTGTTTTCTTCTGATTATTTTGCTCTTTCAGAATCATTAACTAAAAGAGAAGAAAAGTTTACATACATCTGTTTCAAGTCAATTCCTTTCTCACTAATAATATAAGGAACAGCTGCAAAAGCAAAGGAGCAAAACAATTACTGATTCTACTGCAAGGTATACATTAGTAAAATAGGCACAGGCACTCAGAAAGTTATGCAACCCAAAAATTCTTATTTTAAAGCCACAGGAACTCTTTTTTATTGTTTTGTTGGGGTTCTTTGTTGGCTTGGGGGTGAGGGTTTGAGAGGTTTTTTTTTTCCCCCCTTTCCTGCTCTTTCAAAAATTATATCCCATTTGGCAAAAAAAACCAAACCCAACATCAAAAACAAGAAGTGAAAGTGAATCTTAAATAACTAAATGAATTGCTGTGTTTAACTGTTGATTAAAACACCCACAATGTACACACTAAGACTTCTTGGAAAAAAGACACCTACCTCTTTATGTGTAGTACCTAGTTCTTCTTCCAATAAGCTACATCTTTCAAGTGCTACTCGTAACCTCTCCCTTACCTGAAAGAGTTAATTTCAAAGTATTTGAAAATCATTTAAATGAGAAAGCAATCAAATTTCACTTATTGTCATGCAGCCACCCCCTTCCAGATAGTAAAGGCCACAATTTCCGTTACAGTAAGAGACCTGCTTAATCTTTAAGCACTAATTACAACTCATGCTACAAAAACCATACGCAGAATTTGCCTGTCCTGTAGTACAGCACAGAGAGTGCCCTCTTGCTTGTTCACAACAAGGAAGAAGAGGCAGAACTCCGTGTAAACTCATTTGCCAGACTTTACACACACGGGTCACAGTAGTTAAACGATGAGCTGGCAGCAAAACTCCCTGTAAACTTTACCGCTCGCACATCCTGTTGCCAACATCAGGCACAACTAAAGGGAGGAGTCCCTTTAATTCAGTTTTATTTAGTATCACAGAGTAAGCAGATTCCTCTTCTCTTATTCTCTTTGGGCCACTTTTATTATTACATAATCAATATTGTACAGCTAAGCAAATGTATCCACTCCTACAACAAATATCCTGTCCCAACAGTACACTTAGTTTACATTAGATATTCATTTAGGAGGGCAGTTACTACTGCAGTTCAAGCAAAGTCACTCTCTCAATACAGAGGAAAGTTCCAAGGACCTGACTTCTACAACTTTAGTACCAACAACCTCAAGGCCCACACAAAGGAAAATGGGCACAGGATGAGGTGTTTGCTACCATATTTCCTTACCTTTTCGTCAAGGGCTTTATGGTGTTCAAATAAAGATTTTAGTGCTTTGAGAACTTCTACTTCACTAGAAACTCCTGCTGGAGACTGAGCTTGTCTCTTCACAACAGTCATTCTGAGAGATCGCTCGTGCCTGGAGACAAGACACTCCAAATGTTCCAGTAACAGCTAAAACAAAAAGCAACAATTGTTTATTCCTATTCTGCACAGCTGCAGTAAACTTTGCCTCCTAAAGCAGTGAGTTTTGAGTTCTGAACTTCAAATCTGAGACCTAACACCTATTGCATGAAGCATCAACTATTGCATGAAGCATAAGGATCTGCTTTTATTATTTCACCTGTTAGAAGTGCTATCTGTCTTAATACAGAGGCAAGTTCCAAGGACCTGACTTGTACAACTTTAGTACCAACAACTGCACAGCCCACACAAAAGAAAGTGGGCACAGGATGAGAAGCCTCCTAGAGCGTTGAGGTTTGAGTTCTAAACTTCAAATCTGAGACCAAGTGGCTATTGCATGAAGCATAAGGATCTGTTTTAATATTTCATCTGCTAGAAGTGCTATTGGAGCTAACACATTTCTTACCTCTCTCCTTCAGTCTACTTTTTAAATGGGGTTTCTACAGGGTTTTTTTCAGCTCTGCCACCGGCCTGAGGAACAGCGAGCTTGTCAGAAGGACACACATGGGAAATGCTCTAAAGGGGAGAGCAACTCCTGTGCTGGCAGCGGTGTGAACTGCTGGAACAGATCCCTACAGCTTGACTGCTTTATTCTGCCAATCTTGGGTGTAGTGTTGATTACAAAACTAGCAGCAGTGCCGTCCTACAAGCTTTTCCTGATTCTGCACAGCAGTATTTGCAGCTGCACAGAAACTTCCCAACTTTCTCCATCGACGTGCATTCACACTGGCTGAGTTATTCGTGTGCAACTACCAGGGGGGAAAACACTTTGAGCTTTTCAAATTCAACATTCAGTGTTTTCCTCCGTGTAGCTGGACGCTTTAACAATGGTTCTTGGGGAAGACAAGGAACCTACCCTGGTGTTATTTCTTTCTGCTTTCAGTTCAGCGATTTCTTCTTCCCTCTCAAGCAGCTGCTCCCTGCAGACGTTGAGCTCTTTTGTAAGCGCTGCAAATTCCTGAAATAAACCAGAGAGAAATAAAAGCACATCAAATATCGGATACAGGGAGAGTGGATTCAGATGAACACTTGATATGATTACTTGAGGCATTCATTTCAGATGTCTAGAGCCAATACACGGTTGTAAAACCCATGCTAAAAGCAGCTTTAATTTCAAACACTTAAAAAACTGTTGCACTGTCAAAGGTAGAGATGTAAGATGTTTGACCAGTACTTCTGAGAACTCCTTTGTCTCTCAAGGCAGTTAGCTGAACTGGGATATCTCTGGAAAGCAAAGGGGAAAACCTATTTGTAATGCATTTTGTTAGTTTCCAAAAGTTGTTGTTTGGAGGTTTTTTTAAATGGCTGCTGAGGGAGACAAAAATCAGAGAGCACTAGGCAAAACTAGAACCCAGCAAAACGTGACAAATTTCAACTCAGTATTTAATTGTAAGAGACAATCACCCAACATCTCCCAAAATACACAGGTTACTCCTTATTTATCCACTTAAGCTACACACAGAGATTTCATTGATATCTACTTTCAAATCTCACAGAATGGAACTGAACCAGCCCCTTCCCTACAGTCCTGCTAGAAATCTATGGGGATTCCCATCAGAGTTTTCTAGAAGCTGACCCCCTGGGCTCAAGTCTTCCCCTTCAAATTCAACAAAGTGTTAAACCAAACAAAATGGAACCAAAGTGAAACAGTACAGAGTGAAAAGTCATCCAAGGAACAGGAATTGAGCTAATTCACAGCAGTTACTGCATGTTTATTAGCCAAATTTACAAAATGTATTTCCATATTTTTTGGTTTCTCTCAGGAAGACACAATTGTAGTGAATATCTGGAAGACCCAGGACATCCTAAACTCTCTCCACTCTATAAACAGCCTCACTAAAAAATATTCAACATGATAGAAAGTTTACATGCCCCTAACTCAGTGAGCATACTCTGGGTAGAAAAAACAGACACAGATACACACATTCATAAGCAAATACTGATCCTAACCTTACCTACCTACTTACTCTGGCAAATTTAAGTTGTAATCCAAACCACATCAGAAATTATTAACAATAAGCACGAAAGTTCATGTTTTAGAAGAGGGAAATGTAGGAAACAGGAGAAAAAAAAACACCCTGGTATCATCAGTGCAAGTTAGGATGCAAAAATAAATACACATCTGTCACTCCAGTGGTCGGTGAACACTTCAGATGCACTTGTTCAAGAAAACATCAAAATGCCATTAAATAAATAAGTCTTCTCTATTGTCTAAAATAAGGAAACACTCTAATAAACAAGAGTCATGTCTAATAAACAGGAGATTAGTACAGCCAAACTGGCGGTGATCAAAACAAGATGGACAAGACAAAAGGCCAACTAAGAACACACAAACGCTGCTTCTCTAAATCTTCCAAACTCTGCAAGATAAACTGCTTAAAATAGACAGTAGCTCCACATCAAGTAAAACCTTTATGATGAAACTGTTTGGCAGTCAAATTCAAAGTGAAAGAAAACACGTCCTTAAAAAGAAAAGGACACATCAGCTAATTGCACTAGCACACCTGCAAACTCTAACAGCAGCTAAAACAAGCAGACACAGCCAAAAGACACGGTCTGCAAATTCATTTGGTAAACTTCACTCTAAAACACACAGGTGACTGAAAAGACAAAAGTACACTGTTGTGCAACATGTACCTGCAGTGATCTCCTCTGGATTTACTAATGTATTAGGCTGTGAAAGGTTGCTCTGAAAAAGACAGTAATACCGCCATCAGGGATGCAGAATCCACCTCCATAACCCCATAAAAACACACTCATTGGGAAAAAGTTCCACTATAGTCCCCCTAGTTAATCAGCAAACGACTGCAAAAAAGCCTTAGTTTTTCCTTTTCCAACTGCTAAAAAAAAAATTGTTTTATTTTTTTAACTTACTAATAACTAAGCTCATATAAATATTTCATTGCAGTACTTTGCTTGCATCCTTAAAAAAAACCACACAAAGCCTGTTATTTTCAAGTAAAAATCCCTGGAAATACATTTATTAAAACAATCTGGTCTGTAAGAACAGCTAGGGGAACTTTTAAATCAGCAAAGCAGCTACAACAGGCTCCTGGGTGCAAGGTAGACCAAGAAAGGAAAAACCCACTTCAAGCTTCACAGAAGCTGATGGAAAAATTGACTCTACTCTGAGCATTCCCTGCAGACCACTCCTTCGGGTCCGAACTATTCCTGTACCTTCAGCATCCCACCCATGGGAGCTTCCAAGACTCCCAGGGAATCGATGGCACACACCCCTTTCACTCCAGTACAAGCTTAGGGAAACCAAAATACGGTTCCAAAAGTGCAGTTCTTCCCTACTTATCTTTATGTATTCCATAACTAAGCACCACTGAAACTACTAGAAGTACTAATAGATTCAAAGTCTATTAGTAAGAGACTTGGAGTTGAAACCAGATCTTTAAGGCCCCTTTCAACCCAAACCAGTCCATGATGCTATGAAACTATTTGCAAGAGAGCTTGATATGAACTTATTTTCTTCAGACATTTTTTCCCCCTTAAAAAAATAATTAAAAGAAAAAACAAACAAGCAAACTAAAAAACAACAACCTTAAAACACCAACATCAAAATGTGCAAGCATCAATATTACACAATTCTCTAAAGGCCATCAAGACTGACATGGAACATCCTATATTCTTCCAGTCTCTGCCCTCAAGTTTTATGTAATAAAAACTTGTTTTATGGTTGGACTTGATGATCCCAGGGGTCTCTTCCAACCTAAATGATTCTATGAAAGAAAGCAGTGAAGACTACAAGACACTGCTTCATGGTCCTTTCTCAGTGTAAAGTCAGTGTATAGCATTAATAAACACTATCTCAGATGCGTATAACTTCACCACCTGAAAATTAACTGTAGATTTGAAAGAAAGTCTATTCACTCTTAAATGGTTACAGCACATACACCCCTGTTCCGTTGCTGCTTCTCTGCAAATAGAAGTTGTGGCACAAATATCTCACAATTACGACACGAACCATCACAGGGTCAGATGACCCAAAAAAGAACAATGCACCCAGGAATTTATATTGCTGCTGCATAAACACACTGACACGTATTTCTGCCATTGCATAATACCTCCAGTGCTGTTTGTTTTGACAAAATATAGTTGCTTTGAGTCCCATAAGCAGCCTAATAAAGAACACTTGAATGTCCTTAGTTTCAGTTGACACTGCCAAAAGACATGTCCTTTCTAGTTTTAACCTTGAACGGTAGACGACAACTTATTTCCTCAAGCAGTTCAAAAAGAGAGAAGTTATTTGCAACTTTATCATCTCACAGAAAGATTAAGTTGTCTCGTAATTTCTTCCTTGGCATCAGATAAATGTACAGAAAGAATGAAAGCAAAAAAGGAAAAATCCTGAGAAACTTTTCTACTTATCCAAAGAGCCCTATTAATTATTTTGGAGTTAAGGAGAAGACCGGAACATCAGAAAGAAGTTCTGCTGTGGTTCTGGTTGCCATCAAAATAATAAATACCCAACTCTGAGGACTGACAAGAACAGGACTCGAATAAGCACTTTAGAGCTCTTAATCAGTGGGAAAGTGCCGAGTATATTAGGTAAATATCCCCTGTTGATTAGAACATACTGACAAACACCCTTCTCAATGCTGAACTGAAGTATTTACTGATGAAAGCAACTTTCTGAACCAACTGAATCATTCCAAACATGACTCCTGCTGCCAGAAATAAAGACTCTCAACAAAAAGCTAAAACAGAGAAAGTTTGTTGTTGTTGTTGTTCAGTAATACATTTTCAGGGGAGTTTTTTGGTCCATAAACTCCATGATTTTCTAAAGTGATAGCATTTCTTCTACATCAACCTTCAGAACTGACCTTCAACTTTTAGTATTTTACAGGCCACAACATAAACATCCTTCCAAAAGCCAGACCAACTAGTGCCCAGCTGTCAAGCCCATCCATTTCTGATGTCCAAGTTGATGGCCACTTGGTTACTTGCAAGATCTCAGTCCAGGAACATTAAAGCTTTCAGGGAAGAGGTTTCCTTCAGGTTTATTACAAGCAGAATTTATAGGTTCTCCAGATCATACATCACAAACTAATGCTACATGACAGGAAATAAGTTGTTTAATTTAGGAGAAACTAACTCCACAGAGGTGATACTTGGAGGTCTATGAACATCAGCTGCACATTAGGGATGCTCTACAAGAAGTTTATTTGGAATTTACTCAAGCAAAAAAAATGTTATTCCACAAGAAAACACAGCACCACTCTTGGGCAGATAAGGAATCATGGGTTACAGCAACTACATGACCAGAAAGCTGACTTAAAGGATGAAACTATATAAAACCAAGGAGATTTTAAGTACATCACAGAAAATATTAAGTTAGTACTGAAGTAGTATCTTCTGGCAATACAAGGGCAAAGATGCAACTGTTCCACCTTTAGGAACATCTCTGCCAGAGGTATGACAGTGGAATTTACCTGTTTAATCTCCACATAGTATTTCATTTTACTGCTAACTGCTCTGTAGCCTGCACACCAAACAGCCCACTGAAAGCATCTGAGAAGCTGAAGAGAGACTGAGAAGAACAACTGGTTCCAGTGCAGGCCACCAGGGAGGAAAGTACCAGAACCCAGCGGAATCTGGGAAAAAGTTTCCAACACTACATATAAGCCACAATTATTCCAAATGATGCATGTGCAAAAAGGCCAAATAAACAGTCTTAAACAATAAAAGAAAAGCTAAAAAAAAAAAGAGTATCTAAGCTTAACAGGGCATTTCAAAGCCATTTCACTTAAACCTAAGGGTTTTACATAGCGCAGTGACCTATATCCCCAGTATATTTGCAAACTGGTAGCAGCAAATTTTTGCATCTATTGCGTTGCACCACTTTCATTTCACTTTGTTTTTTTAAGCTAAGTCAGATTTATGAAATAGTATAAGGGTATTTAGAGTTAAAACTGAAAAAAGCATTGACATGTTTTAATCATTAAATCCAGCCTTCCAAGAAAACACAGTTACACACACTCTAACAACCACCAATCCAGAAGAAACGGGATTTGTGCTTTCCCTGTTCCACGTTAATAAATCAGACTGCTTTCACCCTTCCTGTATCTCTGGCATGTGCTAATGAGAAAGAGAAAAATAAGCTTTACTGCGGGTAAAGAAAAATATTTTGCTTTTCACCTACTGAAATTAACTTCCAGTAAGTATCAAGAAGCCTGGATTTTCTAACCTGGAAACGTGAAGTTTATTACAAGCCTTAAGAGAAGCAGTTCTAGCAAGTAGGTCCATCTTCTTTTCTCACAAACCCCAACAACTTAAAAGGGAGTGTAAAAGAAATTGTATTTTAATAGTACTTTAAGTATTATGTCACACTTGTGTGTTTCAGAGCACTGAAAGGTTTCTTGTGCTCAAAGCAGTTGTTTTTGCAACTAGAGCTAACTACCCACCATAGTGAGAATACGTTCATCGTGTTGTAAGCCGCAGTATCAACCTCCTTTCCTATTTCTCCTTATGCATAAGGTGGGTTTTATAACAAAAAAACCAACACATAGGTGCAAAATTCTTTATTAAAAACATCCTCACATTCCAACCAGTGGCACTGAGATTTGAGACATTTAATACCTCCTTCATTCAGTTCTCAGAAGTTTACATTTTCCGTATCTCAAAAAAATAGTAAAAAAAGAAGAAACTAACCCTTTTTTCCCCCACTCTAAAGAGCTGTAACACTGCATGAGAACACTCAAGTGAATATTGCTGCCAGCAGACAGCCAGTGACTAATACTAAACCCGAGTAACCTTTTATCATAGGATCATTTTGGTTGGAAGAGACCCTTGGGATCATCGAGTCCAACCATCAGCCCCACTCTACAAAGTTCTGCCCTACACCAGATCCCCCAACACCACATCTAATCTAATCATTCCAGCCCTAGTTTTCAGTATGGTATTCTCCAAGCTTACCTCTGGGACTGACCTATCTAGGCTTTGCCATTAACGCTGTTCAATCCTAAACAGGCAATTAAGTTTTAAAGTATTTACAGTTGCATAATGTTATTACTCTGGAATGAAACTTGCTGTTTCCAGTCCACTTCGGAGCTCAAAGTAGAATCAACTGCCTGGTGTGTGACAAACAATGAGCAAAAGGAGTCTTAATTCACAGCCAGTAGGTACCAGACATACGTGTAAAAGGCAAATGGAAAAGCTTATAGCAAGACCAAGTCTCCGTGGTAATAAAGAGGTTTCCCATTACCATCCTCAGCCAGTTGCTTAAATTTATGTGTGGTGTTCACTGAGCCTGAACTACAAAGCACTAAATCCAGACTTCATTGCTAGGAGCTGTCAGGAAGAGCTGCATGTTAAAGAGCAAGAAAACAGAAATGAAGAAGGGTGGCATTTGACAGCTTTGCAAGAGGAATGCAGGAGCAACAGGAAAAGGGAGGTAGAAACACGTCGGTTCCATGTTCTCCCTCCCTGAATTAACACATTTCTGACAGACATGTCCTATTTGGCAGCGGGGGAGTGAAAGTACCAGAACCCAGGCTAGATCCAGCCTCTCACTCTTTGAAGGATCCTCCTGTCACCACACTTATCAACTGTCACTTTATTACACCCCACGGGCAGCTCAGAAAGCGAGCCTGTACACCCAAGTACACAGAGCAAAGCACAGGTGGAAGACAGGCCAACAGGAGCCACCACCACTCAAATCATTAACTCCAGCCTGCATAAAGCACCCAAACCAACAAAATCATGACCACCTCTACTCTTGCAGTTATTTTTCTCTGAATCCAGCAAAACAGCGCTGTTCTGTATACAAGACTAGGGCAAAGGCTCATGCAGAAAGTGTTCAGAGAGCCAATGATCACTGGTTACACACCGTCCTCTGCACTGCGAGGTGCACATGCCAATCTCTCAGCACCTCCCAAGCTCCACCATTAATTAGACCCACATACAACACCAGGAATACAATAATCATATATGTCACGAGTGAGAGCTACCAGACTGTTTTGCTGGTAACGTGCTGGGAGTCAGAACAGAGCCACAGCTGTACCCTACAACTTCTTTGTAGGCCTGTGAAATTAAGGAAAGAGAACAAGAAGTTGCTTAAAAGAAATTCAGAAGATCTCATCCAGCTGCTCCTCTTCAGGTGTAACCAACTGCAGTTTGCAAAGCATCCTCTTGTAGATGAACTGGCCTTCATTAAAATCATAGAAAGCTTAAGAATCCATAACTTAATGTTAATCTTTTCATCAACCTTAACAAAACATTGCCAGCTTCTGAGACTTGGTTAAAATACGGTAGATCACACAGGGTATATTTTCAGATAACCCTGTTACACCCATTTTCACCACAGCCTTTTCAACATAGACTTTTAAACTACTTTTAAAGCTGCAGATGGGTATCAAGGATTACACATCAAACCAGTGAACCACATACACCAAAATACTTATTTTTTTCCCCAAAATATTTTTCCAAATACTCAAAACCTGGGGGTCAAACCCTGCAGTATAATAGTATGCACAGAGGATTAAGAAGAAATCTGAAACACAGTTTTAAGCTATTTTCTTCTCTTTTCTTTGTAAGATACTTCTAAAATGTTGTCCCTACTCAGGCAACCTTGTGAATCTTCTGAGTAAGGAAGCCCATTACACCAGCTGTAAGGTAACAGCTGCCTAGCAGCAAGTATAGGGGATACAGGAGCATTCTTCAGACTTCCATGAAATTTAACATTTATTCAGATAGCACTCAGGAAGAAGAAAACATTATTCTCCCATCACAAGGCCAGAATCTTTGCGTTGTGGTGGTTATGCTCCACATCAATGGCTCTTGGATGTACATGAATACATCCCCTGAAAGGGCAGATATGGCACAGAAGTATGCAAAACCCTACCAAGCTTGTTCAACTTGGCATAAATGTACGAGATCAGCTGAAACACGTATCGGGAAAACTTTAGTCACCATTGAAAAACAGGCTTTTCAACTCGGGATGCGGCTGGCTACTCCGTGTGGAGCTGTCACTGTTGAGACTGGCCAACAACAGAATAATCGTTTCTAATCCTGTGCTGCCCAAGGACCAATATTCCAGAAAATTAGTCTACCTTAATGTGGGAAAGTACCAGAACCACTGGGGGGGGAGGGGCTGTTAGAAAATCAGGTGTCTCTCAGTTACACTCTGAATTGGTGAATTCTAAGGGCTTCACAATATAAATTACTACATTCCTGCACCCCCAACCCAATCTATTTTGATCAGTTCCCAATACAGTGAGTAGCTGCACAACTTCTTAGTTGTAGCTTTAGGCATCTCCATTTTTGGAGTCCATGTCAGTGAAGCAACCTACCCACACCCATACCCACTATGGCAAAAGGAGAATACAGTTGTAGTTAATTAAAGAGGAAGAATCTTGCATTACCAGTTTGACAAGGTATGGGACAAAACCAGTCTCCATCTTTAATATGACATTATAGAGATTTCATTGAAGTTTGTCCTCTCCACATGAAGTTGGTCAGGATTTCCTGGGATCCCATGCAGGATTTCACAGCATCCAACTTCCCTCAAAAATGCCAAATTGTAAAACTTCAAGATATGCTGAGAAAATTTTAAAAGTTCAGTATTTTTCCTGGGACCCCCCATTATGAAGCCTGAGTAGCTACTACAAAAGCAACAGCAAGATTTTTTTTTAAGTTTTAAACAACATGGAAATGTCTGTTTCCCTGGGCAAGGAAAAAAACACAGATGTATTTTTCTGTACACCAACTCTAAACACGCTGCACTCGCAACAAACAGCACAACCCTGGCTCTGCTGACAGTTAACATTGAATTCCTATGACTTTTATGAATCAAAATAGAAAAAATCCTAAATGCTGCATTCTAGTCCATTTCAAAAAAATTAATCCTCACATGACTAACACTTCACTAACTTTAAGATACAGACCCAGGACAAGATCCATCATGCATGATTATTTCAGCGACGAGATACTTGTGCTTGCAGAAACTGGAAGCAGCAGCTGAGGCTCTGCCCTGCCCTATTCTAATCATTCATCTTGGCCTCCAGTTGTCAGGTTTAGTTCTGTGGCCAGTGGTTGTAAAGTGCTTTTTTCACACTATGTTAAAAAGGGAGTGCTTGGGAATATCTGAATAAGGCTGGCCAAGCCACCCTCATGAAACAAGCATCAACACGTACTTCCCCCTCAGTGCTCTCCTATTAGATATATTTATTTTCTTTTTTTGCCAAGTGATGAACACTTCAGTCTTATAATTCCAAACTTGTTTAAGCAAGTAATACTCTATGAGGACAGATACGTGCCTTCAGCAGGAAATTCAACTTACAGGCTCTTTACATTTTATTTTTCTTCTTCCTTTGTACTCTATAACCCGCAGTTTACATGGTTAAGTGCGTTTACTGGGCTAACTGAAGCTAAATATATCCAAGTTGCAATATTCAGAATAAAAACAACTGGACCAACCCATGGAAAAGTTGCTCAGTTTTTACAAAACAAGGCAACATTAAAGCTCATGCAGAAAGAGTATAGTTTCAGGTCTTACAGCAGCCACATCTGGTATTTAAACACAGAAAAACTTAACTCAGCATCACAGAATCTCAGGGATTGGAAGGGACCTTGAAACATCATCCAGTCCAATCCCCCTGCTGGAGCAGGAACACCCAGAGCAGGTCACAGAGGAACACATCCAGGCGAGTTTTGAATGTCTCCAGAGAAGGAGACTCCACAACCTCCCTGGGCAGCCCCTTCCAGTGTTCCCTTACCCTCACCGTGAAGAGGTTTTTCCTCATATTTAACTGGAATTTCCTATGTTCCAGCTTGCATCCATTACCCCTTGTCCTATCATTGGATGTTACTGAGAAGAGCCTGGCTCCAAGGAGTTTTTATAGCAGTGTTTTAAGCTCCTTTTAATGTTCCAAGTTGTTTTTTGTCTGCCACAAAAGCTATCCATAATAAACAGTTGCAATCTTCCTTACTACCTGAACCCAGAAAGCATTTTAACATCACAGAACAAAACCAGGGATAGAAATAACGCTAGAAGGCAGGGGGGGAAGAAGGAAAATAAGGAAGATATGAGGACAGTCTGTTAACATGCTGTAACCAGTAACAAACACTGAAGCAAAAGATGGATTGGTGGGGAATCTGGTTTGAAGAGGGGAAGAAACTCTCATTTCCATACTGGGCTACAAGCAAGGGAAAGATGAGACAACTGGGAAACCCTGCAGTCTCCTACTCACAGACAGCAGAGACATGCCTGGCCCACTTCTCCTCTACTGCCTCCCAGGACTTAATCTTTTATAACCATTGCACAAAATACAGAAGAGCATTACACAGTCTTCTAAGAACCACGCTTCCTACAGGGGCTCAGAGTCACACCAATAGGAGTATCAGCATAAATAAGATTACAGGCGGGGAAAAGGACGGCTTCTCTCCCGCATGGACAGGCAGCGAGAGCTAAAATCCTAAAAAGCTTGTTCCATTTCCACTTTACATGCAGCAAAGCAATTCCAGATTTCTTAACACAAAGGCTCAGCTTTTGGAAGATGATGTTGTTGAACCACACCCTCAAAAGACATTCCGAAAACTCAAGCTGCATGTTCTAAAAGAAAGATACTACTGGATGCACCTGCCTCATGTTCTCCAACACAAAGCTAAAAGAACCTTCTGACCTTTCCAAGCCTTTTCTCCAAGAACTACAAAAAGCTGATGATACTGCATGAAAAATATATTACTCGGGAATAAAAATAAATAAAATTGAGATTCACAGTGGTATCCTATCCTCTGGCATCCCTGAAATTACTGAACCCAAACGTTTGAGTTGCTCACCCAAATGTAATCCAGCAAATTGAGAAAGCCCTGAAGAGATATTCTGAAGTGGTAAGTTTGCTTGACATGCATAAAAATGTAAACACCCCAACCAGATTCACCCACACATCCAAAACCACCCTCCGTGCATGCTCTGCTGTTCCAACCTTGGCCTCTCAGGTCATCCTTTACCCCCGTAATTAGATTATCTGAAGAACTTCTAGTACTGCAGGTAACTCTCTGAACACCAGAATCCTATTTACATCTTTAAATGGCCTTTGATTTGGGTCAAATGGTTCTTTTATTTCTGGTATTCTAAGCTGAAACACAAAAGGTAGCCCCGTGTCTTAAATTCTAGTAGGAGCAAGAGGTTCAAGCGTAAGATGTCAGTCAGGACTCTAAATATGATACACAGAACCTTAAGGAATATACACTTACAGAGTTCAGGTTGGGAACAATAAACCCACAACCCTTATTCAAGCACAAACTACGGTGAAAAGCACAGCTAGTGTCAGAATTTCAGTCCAGTACTATGCATTCACCAAGCTTAATGGAGACCCATCAAGCCAGCGTACTCCAGAGCACCATTTCAGCCAGCAGATACCCCACTTACGGATCAGAGTGCAAAGAAATGGGGAGTTTTGACTATGATGTTCTATTGGCAAAAGAATCTACTGCGGAGTTAGCTTTGTGACAGGCTCATAAGACACATAAGACATTTGAGAATCCACAACTGAAACTCACAAACCCACAATTTAAACTGTGCCACTGATGGAGACAAAACTCCTTTCAGATACATACAGCAGAACTCCCTTTTCCCCTCAATTTTCTCTTTTTAAAACAATTTTGATTTACACGGTGAGAAAACCTTCGTATCAAGCACTCTGTGAAGCACATCATAAAAGCAAACAAGCAATTCCACTTTCAGACACGTCTCTCCCTCTTCAGTGGCTTATTTAGTAATTGTGCTTGAAAATTCACAAATAATATTAAAACATCTTAATAAAATTGGTTACTATCAACTGAGATAATAATGAACCCAGTACCATCCAAATAACAGTTATGAGCCTCTTTATTGAGTGAGACCTCTCCACATCAAAGAGAGTTTTAGCTTTTACACCAAGGATTCAGGCAGCCAAAATTAATTTTCAAGCCATTCAAAACAAACACCATTTCTCACTACAGGGAATTGTCAATATTAAGACAATTATTAATAAAGCTCACCAACTGCAAGGTAGTTTCTTTACATGAACGTCCTCAGATCTTTCAACTATACATCAAGCAAGTCTAAATTTTGTATAGGTCAACTGAAAAAAAAATAAATCTTTGTTTAAACTGCACATCTTAAGGTGGCTTTGCTTTGTTTGGGTTTTTTTTAATCATGTAAATTATTCAACTACTTCTGCTTATATAATGATATCCTTATGCTGTGCATGGCTCTAACTTTAAGGTGGGGAAAATAAATAAAAATCACACTTCCTTCAAGAGTAAAGAGTTTATTAACCCTTGGATCTGCATTCTTTATTCATTTTGACCAGCTATTCTACTCTGCAATTCTTTATAAAAGGCAAATACTGCATTTAAAACCGATGTTTCCCTACCTGCAATTTAAACTGAGCAGAACCAAATCTGGTTTGTATTTATATGGGAGGTAGGATTTAAAAAACCAAGCAAGCTCTGTGCTTCAGACTATTCCTAGACAATTAGATATGAAAGAATTAGACACCAAACCCTCTCATGTACTAACAATATGAGGAAGGCCCAAAGCATAGAATCATAGAATCATTTAGGTTGGAAGAGCCCCTTGGGATCAT
>VZTM01037208.1:186533-206366 GCA_013400555.1 Jacana jacana | reverse complement strand
AGAAAAACAAAGATTTTTGCCTGCAGCCCATGATTAAACACTGGGAGCAGCAAAGGTTGAAAACATCCCCTCTCTGATTTCCCTCGTACCACTGTAACTAGATTAACATGTACCACTTTTTAGTTTCTATCCTTGAGTAATTGCCAGTACCAATTACCACCCCAAGCATCATACAGAGATTATAACAAGAGCAATGGAAACAGAAGGGTTTAAAACTAGTGTTTTTAAGTGTATAAACAGGAACCATAATATTTAAGGATATGTAGACATCTGTAAAAATACTAAGTANTGAAAAAAACCTACTAGGATAAGAAAAAACAACCCAAAACTTTAAAAAGATGTACACTACTAAATCCTTTCTTTCCTGAAATAAAGATGTAACACAGTTGCCAGTAAATTTAAAGTTCTCCTGCTTCAACCCCTCCTTGAAACGTAGAGCTAAACAACAGGTCATTTGAGACAGCAGTTCAGAAGAATGCTCAGCTTGAAATAATTAAAAAAAGCTGAATATAAAGTTTCAAATATTACAGTTACCACAAAGTTTTTCTAGTGAACACTTACTAGAATTTACAAAAAAAAAAAACAACCCCAACCAAACAGAGGAAGAACCCACATCTTTTCACCTCATCAGAAATTTACACCTATGAAGTAACTGAATCTTTACAAAAACAAAAACTTGCCAAACACACAAGTTATTTCTGACTGTAGCAAGAATAATAAAATATTTTTGACTTCTGCAAGCATCGTCAGTCATCACCTTCCACAATGGTTTGAGCTTACACACCACCGAGGAGCACAGCAGCACAGTTTTCACACCACAACAGCAGCATTTTTCAACAGCAATCTACCCAATCTACACTGCTGGGTGTTTATCTAAAATTGCAGTAAAATCTCTCTCTCAACTGAGCCGTGAGACTTGCTTTCCTACAGATTTCACACGAAACCATGCAATTATGGCGTTCTTGAAAATGGGAACTGTTGGNTGGAATAATGTATATAACATTAGCATGACATACTTTGGACAATAACCAGCCATGCTATAAAGCGTTAAGGCTTTATCAACAGTTTAGCAACACCTGAAAGCAGCCCCCTGCTTTGCCTCCAATCAATCAAATGCTTTTCAAAGTGTTCAAAGTTCAGCTGTAGCCTTTTTACCTACAACAGCAAGAAACTGAGTCCTGTAGACACCAGTCACCTTTCCTAAAGACACACTTCTGCCCTGCTTAATCCATTTAGCACTGCTGGCTGGTGTATAGTGGTACACTCCAAAAAGTCAGTAATCTGTAACTCCTAAACAAAAAAAACACAAACCCAAACTCTCCAAAAGGAATTCTGTGAATTAAACCCCACACTCAAGACTTCTGCACTGCCACAACAACTCAGCATGTACTCACAAGGTAGCAGTCTTAAACTTTTCAAGTTTTTAAATCCAAGAGGGTAATTGAATCAGTATGGCCTGCAAGTAATTCTTAAGCACATGAATAAATCATGTGGTTAGAAACAACTTTCAAAAAAGATTGCTAGTGACAGAAAAAAGTCCATCAAGTTCCATTAAACACAAAGATCTGGATAAGAATTCATGCTCGAGTCCAGTCAAAGAAACAGCAGGAACTGGGAAGGCATACTGGAGGGAATGGGCTGATGTTCCCCGCTCACCTTGCTTTTGTCTTCTTCTCAAAGTGAGCAGGCACCAACAGACACCTTGCAGAAGTACTACGCTCGATTGATTGATCTTCCCCTCACATAACCTGACCCTTCAGCAAAGTAAATATGCAAAAAAGGCAACAGAAACCCACAAAGAATACAAAAATTGTCAAAAGGTACCTTCCTTTCAAAACGTCCGTACCTGTGGAAGTGCAGTATTGAGCTGTCTCTGCAAGGAATCTCTCTCATGACCAACTTCATGAAGCTTGCCCTGGGTCAACGCTAGCGTCTCCTGAGTTTCTCTTAGTGTTTCCAGAAGGCGATCCCTTTCTTCCAACATGGACACCATTAATTGCTCAAAATGGGAATCAGCATCTGACTGTAACGGGGAACCTGAACCATGGCCTCCATTTCCCCCAGAGGGAATCTCTGCCTCACTGATGGTTGGCATCACCTCACACATCATCTTGAAACAGAATAAGACAAAACAAAAGACCATAAATTTAAGTCAAACAAATCAAAACAGGGTAAGCAAAGGAACTTTGGATACTACCCACAATAACAACTCAGCTTTCCCAATGATAGCATCAGCAAAGGTTGCCAACACCTTAGCGTTTGCCACTATTTCATTAAGACTGCAGGAGAAAAGGTACACAATCAATTTAATGAAGGCATCACTTCATAATGAGAATCTTGTGACTTCTTGCAAAACCAGATTTTTAGAGCTCTATCTCGAACTGTGATCTCATTTTAATGGATTGATATTTTTCTTGCGAGTAAACTGCTGCCGAGATCTTTAAAAGAAAAACAACAAAGATAAGGCATGCAGCACACTACCAAAAATGATACACTTAAACCAGTAAGTGATTACACTGCATACTTTGAGAATCATTATCTGCTGCTTCCAACGCTTGAAACGCAGAAAGATAGCATCTAAGAGTACTGGGAGCTTATGCTGGCTGTGTCTATGGTGAAAGTGATGCACGGAAATTAGTGGTAAAACCATAAAGTCCAATTGAGGAGATACACAGGCAAAGGAAAATAAAAGCAAAAAATTCATTATGAAGCAGTAGCAGCTGTCACTGTGGATAACAAAAGTAAAGGTAAGCAAAAATAATTCAAGGCAGAGTATGAATACAATTAACAATGCAAATGTAAACAATGTACTACCATTACTTTAAAAGAACTTTTAAGGGACCCTAACAGATCACAAGAGTCTAAGGCATCCCATTTTTCAAAAAGCATGGAAAAAAACCTAATACAATTACTGCACACTCTCACTGAGCCTCTAAGGCTTCTGAAGTTCTTCAGACAGCCTCTCTCCATATCAAACCTACAAGAACTTAAGGCAAATCCGAAAAAATAGCTCTCAGCCTCTCAGGTACCACAAAATTTGTTCTCAGCCTTAAATTTCACACTCATATCTGAACATTTTAAAGGACAACTAAACTTATTCTGAGCCTTACAGTGGGACCTCTCAATCCTTTGAAAGTTTTGGTACAGCCTGAAGTGATTTATAACATTTTCATGCATTATTACCATAAGCCCTCTATTTTCAACGCCACTACATTATTTACCTTGCTCAATAAAATAAAAAGGCTTGGAAAACAGGCCCCAGGTTTCCTGCAGTACCAGTTCTTCTCTGGATTTAGTTGTTTTTTGTTAGCCCCAAACACCTTTCGGATTGCAAAGCATCCATTCAGCTCTAGTCCAATGTCTGTTTAACTGAAACACCCCGTGCACATGAAAACAAGTAAACCCGCGGAGAAAAGAGCGGATCCAGTAAAAACCAGCAGCAGCTTCAGCTAACTAGCCAAGTCCCCAGAAGAGAAGATGGTGAAAATAAAACTGTCTCAGCTTCCCATCCCTCTACTACTGGCCCATAGGTCCTCCAACAGCTGGGATGGGGGAATCATGTGCTGAGAAAGAAACAAAACAACAACAAAAAAAACCCCGTAGTCCGATGCAGTGGTGCAACAAACTTCAACAGTTCATCGCTCATAAATTCCACTCAGGTCACAATCGCATTATTAAAGAGAGCGTGGACAGCATGGGAAAACGGCACAAGCTTTCTCGTAAAGGATTCGGAAAAGCCTCTCTTCTTTCCTCTTCTGTTAACTCCAACGGGAGGCTCCCCTTCCAGTTTCCTAGGTCTTAGTTCAAACATTTATAATCCCAAGAGCAAGGCGCTGGTGTCGCTTTGGAAGGCGAGAAGAAGGGAGACCTGTTGTTTCTTCTGTGTTAATCCTTCACCAGCTCTCGCCGCGGCCGGGTCCCACCGACGATGCTCCGGAACCGGCGGTATCCAGCCGAGTGGGAGCAAAGAAACCTGCCGAGAACGAAGGTAGCGCCCGAGAAGCTGAGGCGGCGGAGGAAGGCCCCTCAGAGAGACGGGGGCACCGGCAGCTCGCCCGTTCAGGTCTCTCCGATCCTCTTCCCCGCGGCAGGCCCCGGCAAACAAAGATGCTGGCGGAGAAGATGGGGTTTTTCTGCTTGCCCACTTCCTCGTCCCCGCCGCCCCTCACGGTGAGCGCCAGGCCCCGGGCCTCCCTCGCTCCCCACCGGAGGCCCTAGCGGCGCCGGGAGCGCGGNCGGCCCCCGACCCGCCGCGCCAGCACCGACCGCCGCCGCCTCCCGCTTCTCCCGGCGCCCTCTGCGGCTCCTGCATAAATCAGTGCGGGGACCAGAATGCACCGCGCGGGGAGGCTCGGGAGCTTCTTCGGGGCCACAGGTTCGAGACCCGCGCCCCGCGGAGGCTCCGTTGAGAGTCCGTTCTCTTCCCCGGCAAGCGATACTCTCGCCTCCCACGCGTGTCCGCCCGAAAGCAGAGCCCCGGGGCAGGAGGCGTGCTCGCTGAGGGCTGAGCAACAGGGCAGGACGGGAGTCATCAGCGTTGCCTGTGCCAGAGTCACCCCGGCAATCGTAGTCCTTCGCGGGGCCTGCGTGTCATGGCAGGGCCCTGCCAGGCGGGTCTGCCCGCTCCTGCACACAGGCATCGCCCGCTGGGCAGGAGCTGGGCCCTGCCTCGATCCCTCAGCCGGCTCCCATCACCTCAGCCTCCTCCCATCCCCTCAGCTGCCTTCTCAACTTGCTCCCTTGGCCGTAGCCCACCACCGATGCCCTCCACCTCCACCCTTGGAGCCTGCATTCCAATGGCGGTAAATCCTGTGTGCAAGCCCGACAGCTCGCAGGGCTGTGAGGCGGTGGGTTTAACCAATTAAACGGTGTAACTAATGGCTCTGCGGTGAGTAAAGATGAGCCAACGCCTGTGTGGGTCTGCAGGACACAGTGAACTGTTGGAAGTGGCACGACGAGCTGCCTGCTGCCATAATTCACATATGTGTGTGCTGTCTGAAGGCTTCTCCCGCCATGCCCTGTGAGGAAGAGGTGCCACCATGGCCTCAGAACAGCTCCAGCAAGGGCTGACTTCTCCACAGGAAACTGGCTTTGGCTACACTGACAAAATAACGCCTTTTTTTGTTGTTTTTTTTTTTCCCCCCATGTAATCTATTTCCAAAACCGCATATAAACATTTTCCACTTGCTTTTATTCTGCTCCTGGATGAGCCTCTCTCTAAAGCATTTTCCATGCACCTGGGTAAGGGTAGAGTTTGCTGGCAAAGATCAGGAAAATGAAAAAAATGTCTCTTTTCTCTTTTCCACTTCTGCTACCACTCTGAATAGATCATTTGCATTTTGGACCCTATTCCTGCGTTTTCTGAGTGGAAAGCTCTGAAAAGCATCAAGGACCAGTTACGCAGACAGTGGCGGGTCATGCCAAAAAGTAGCAGTCCCTGCAGTGAAGGTTGTGCAGATTTGTGACTGCATTACATGACACTTAAATTGTGAATACAATAGATCAACGTGTAGCACTGGATGGAGAGGATCATTAACGAGTCACTCTTGCTTTCTGCAAATACAAAAATCTTTACAAATATACTAGGTTGTGCTCTTTCCTTTCAGTATTTGGGTGAATTCAGATCACATTTTTAAGCTTTTCCTCTACAGCCATGAGGTCTAGATTATTATTGTTTTTCCCTCTTGAAGTTTCTGATATCATCACATGACTCTGGGAACTGGAACTTTAAGGAAAAAGCCAAATATTATGAGGCACATTCAAATCACAAGTTCTGCCAAATACTGGTTAGCACAGGCTTAATGCTGAGTTGTACAACATTGAAGTGTAATTGCATAAATACAGAGATCTGACTTCCCAATATAGAAAGAATAGCAAAAATAAACCCGAAAATCAATTCTGCTCTTCCTGAGGAAACCTCCCAATGTTATGAATTAACCTGTGTTGTCAAATCGTCTCAGTATAATTCAATGCTATTATTTATAAGCTTTGCTATATCTTCATTGATATATTTAGAAATGTATATGCTTTGATTTTAACATAAACTATGTAAAATGATCATGGGAGGAGAGGAAGGAAGACATCATTCAGCTCCTTCAACCTGCTACTGCGGTTTTAACCCACACATTATGTTTCTTTCACATAATGTGCATTAATGTAGAACTATCAGCACAGTCTGGGCCATGCTTATGAAGTTCAGCAACGTATTTCTGGGGTCAAGCAAAGGCAGTTGCTTAATGCTTAAAACTAGGTCCCGAGGATTACCTTGAACATAATCAGCTCTTTATTTCTAAGCACATTTCTACAGGTAAAGGCTTCTATTTCAGTGCCCCAAACTCTTATCTTTACCTGCATCAAGAAAATTGCTTCCCATAATTCACATGCAGTTCATCGATGACTGTATTCTATATACACCACAGGTGCTGATTTCGCCTGATTCTTTAAAGGAAACAAAAATACCCTGGCAGCTCGACCCATTTCTTGAAAAGCTAAGTAAAAGTTGAAGTAAGAGTTTAAGTAAAAATAAACTCTTCATGTGGAAGTGAAAACCAAACCCAGTTTTCTAAGCACGATCACAAACACATAGGATGAAAATGTATTGGCAGAAGAGGAGAGATGGTATTTCCTTACCTCTCATACCAGGACTTCAGATAATTCTTTCCTTCCTGCACAATGCAATATCCAGCAGGGTAATAGAAAAATATAAATAAGTCCAATTGATAGCAGTCTAATAAAGTAAGACTTTAAAAACTGAAAAGCATTTTTTAAAATAGAGGATGTTTTTGAAAGATTCAGGGTTTTTTTTTTTCCCCCCACTAGTTGACAAGCAATGAGCAGTTCCAGCAGAGCAGCAGAGACCTTCACTGCAGACCTTAGAGGTTGTGTCTTGCCCCTTCCTAAGCCGAGGTCTGAATTTTTGTTCCCTGTGAATACGTTTCTCAAGTGTGTCAGCTGTGGTGGGGAGGGTGATGGAGTCACGAGATACTTTTACTGATAGGACAGTGCTCATTATTTTGTCCTCGTCCTTTGGGAGTCAGAGAGCAAATGTGTTGAAACTCTTTGACCTGGCTCTGCGTACCCAATGTTGCAAGTCAAGGAAGTCCTTCCAGGCCAGAATTCAGGTGGACAGTACACACCAGGAGAGGAGAAATCCTCACCTTTTATCCTGATTACTTTTGCTCTACAACTTCTGTGGACTTCAATCTAAGGAGCTCTCAAGGTGACACCTTCAAAATAACACATTCAAGCAAAACCAAAACAAGGCTGAAAAACAGAGTGGAATTTACAGCTGCACGAACAAACATAATTTCACTTCAATTTATCACACATAAGAAATGAAAACTGTTAATGTTAGTAGAAAGCATCTGGCCTGATTTGATTTGTATTTAAGGTAGGAGACAAATGGAGACTTTGTGAATGTAAGCACAAAATGGTAAACACTGTAATGGGCACAGAGTTGATAATCTCTGTCAAACTGGACACTGTGATACATCCAGTCAGATTAACTGATGGTGTTCTGTAGAATAAATAAGTAAACCACAATATTCACCTAGATCCTAAAAGTTGTCATTACCTTTTGTCTCCATTTGGAATGATTTGGAATATGGTTGTTGTTTTCTTTTGAAACTAAGTTTTGATTTGTCCTTAAATGGTTAAAATCAAAAATAAACAGTCATACCGACTATAATCATGCTTCATTATGAAAACAAAGAACCTTCCACACAATTTTGAAGCGGAGAATAAATATGAATGAACTCCACGTATTAATCTCCACTTCAACCAGTTTGTTAACCAGGCACAGCCGCTCTCACCTTCAGCTTTCCCAGCTCCTCACATCAGCGCCTCGACTTCCCATCTAAGAGGCTGTAACTGCAGACCCTCCTCAGCCTCGAGGAGCTGTCACCTTTATCTTTGTCACCTTCAAATCACCTCCCCACACAAGTTTCAGAGGAGAGATGGAAATGTCAGTGGTTAGGCACTTTCTGGGGAAATGGGTTTCAGCCTCAGGTGGGAGCAGCGTTCCCATGGCATATAAATGTATAAAAGAGAGGCACCGTCTCCTCATGTATAAAGAGTTGGGTGTTTATTCATGCCCAAAAGGATGCCTTAGTCCAGGAAGGAACTTGAATCCAGAATATCCTGGTTAAGGAATATGCCTCCCACATGTCATACTGCAAACACCTTCGTTAGGCACCTGGCTTTGTGAATGTTATGCTCAAAGCCCAGACTGCAGATACAGCAGAATTTCTGAGGTGCCTCAAAAATATCTGACAGGCCTGATTTTAAAGCCATGTTACCCTCCCTGTGTGCAGTCCACCCTAGCCCAGAGCGGAGCAGCAGAGGGTCAGCGCTTCAAATGCCACAAACGTGACTGAATAAGCAGGTCTTTGCGTAACGCTCTGCATTGCACATAATACACATGAAATAATAAAGTCAGGAGAACTCCCAGGTGTTTACTCTGAAATACCAATTTTTTTCTCAGCATTCCAATCAACTTTGTAGTACAAGGAAAATGGTTTCCTTTTTTCCTTCCTCCTGTGCACATAACCCGGGATATACCGTCTGGCAGCACGAGCACTAGCAGCTCAGGTCTTTTTAACTAAACAGGTATGATATCTCTTTTGTAAGTTCAGCAAGAGGTCTGGTTCCCTGTCCATGGCATTTAGTGAGACGTCACACTTGTAGACGTGTCCAGAAAGAGCCTACACTCTAAATCAGCCGCCAGCAAAGTAATCAGTTGAGAGACCCAGGTTAAATATCTCTTTGGAGCTGAAAAGCACATGATGAAATTCAAACAAAAGCTGTTAAAAACAGGGAGGAGGGGAAGGGGGGGGGCGCAGAAAAAGACTTTCCTTTCCTGTCACATGATAAATTTGATCCTAATGTTTATCCAAGCTCAGCAAAACAGCAACCTCTTCCTGCCAGTGAGTTTTGCAGGGCAAGGTGTCAGGGTCCGGCGGTGCCGAGCTGGGGGCTCTGAGGACAAACACCTGCTGCCACCCACTCCCCGCGAGGAAAAGCTTCTCACCATGAAGGTGAAGGAGCAAAGCGCTCCTCTGTTGGCTTCACGGCGGCGTGAGCTTGCATCCGCTGCTTTCTCTGCCCACAGAGTGCTTCATGCTTCATTTGTACTGAAATTTCCTTTGTGAGCCTCAAAGCCACCCTACGCCCGCACAAAACCTCCGCTGAAAATAGTCCAAGTTTGCCTACGCTTCCCCCCCACACACACCTTCTTCTGAATGGAGCCAACGGTACCTTATGTACTCCTTGTCCTTTATAGATGACTTTGTGACTTACCAGCAAAATGCATTTTGAACACATTTCAGGCCATTTCATACCAAAACGAATAGACGAAAGAGCAGGATTTTTGCCAACAGCGCTGATGATTCTTTTGTCAGTAGACAGACGTGGCCTGGACTATTCTGTTACCGTAACACACGTCTCCAGAGGTTGCTAGACAGAAGAGACGCTTTGCTTGAGGGAGAAGGAACAAGAGGGGAAGAGGCTGGAGGGTGGCCTATAAAGAAGAGGACGGAGGTAATTAATGGTTATGCCCATGTATAAAGATAAGTGCACTAGTAAATGTGTCAGCCCTTCGGCAACAGAAGGCATGACTTCTAAAAACCATGCCTTGACACAGTTCTTCTTTACAGCAACGTTTAATTTATATAATATGGGTCTGCAGGGATCCATGTCGGATTTAGGCAGATGTAAATCAAATCAGAATTGGCTGCTCTGAAATTTCAGAGGGTTTTGGGTTGGACGTACTGCATCTGATAGGAAGAAAAACCTCCACAAAACACTCTGGAAACCGAAGACAGGCAGAAAGCTCTTCAGAGACCAGATGAACTTACATGATTTATTTTAATGGGAATCATACCTATGTCAATACCATAAATATTTTTCAAATTTAGCTGCTATTCCTGCAACCAAAACAACATAAGCCCACTCAAGTACAAACCCACTGAACTCAAAAAGCTTTTCAGCTAAGTTTCAGCTTCAGTTGTGCAATTTGCAGTTCAGAATTGTTGCAGCTGTTGTCTTCTTTTTTTTTTTTTTTTTGTATGGATTTACAGCAGCAGAAATCCCCCGGAGCAAAAAAGAATTTCTGAAGCAAAGTATCATTTATTTCAATCTCGAATGAAATGTACCTCCAGTACCTAATGCAAACTAAGTGAACGTACTGATTTCAGCACGACTTCCGATAGTTGTACCTAAAGTGCCTTTAGTTCTATATTCAGGGCAGCAGGACTGCACATTATTTAGCCATGTGGGTTTGGCTTTTTTTTAAAGAATCCTTTCAGAAAAGGCCAGATTCATGTGACATAGTTGCGAATAATATTGGAAACAAAAACTGTCTGGAGTCAAAAATTCAGAGCCAGCTGTGATAATGCAGCTCCTGACTAACTAGAACAGGTTTGGATACATTCCACCTGGCTGACCACCTACATCATGAACCCATTTACCCTCGGCTGCCTCTGTAATCAGTGGAGCAAGAGAGCCACTCCACGGGAGTGATTCAGATCTTTTTTGGTGTGGTCCATGAATCACCCGCTCAAGATGCTTGTCTCTTCTCATTGACTACAGAGGCAGCCTAGGGCAGCCGGACTCCTGCCGTGGGAGCCGCAGTCAGATGTCTAAACCAGCGTGAGATGAATCTGGGCTGGGATGCTGGATACGTGCGAGAAACAGCCCAGCTTGTTTGTAGGAAAGCAAGTAAACTGCACGTGAAGGTCCATGGAAATAAGCAGTGCCTTTATCACCTGAAATGGCATCCTGGGGTGTATTGGAAAGGGTGTGGTTAGTAGGTCGCAAGAGGGTCTCTTCCCCCTCTACTCTGCCCTGGTGAGACCCCATCTGGGAATACTGTGTCCAGTTCTGGGCCCCTCAGTTCCAGAAGCATGGGAAACTGCTGGAGAGAGTCCGGGGCANGTATTGCTTTGGATATAGAAGCCCAATGTTTGTCTGTCTTACTAATTTTAACCGGTCTGGAATGAAATCACTGCATTTGCAAGAACGGAGCCCAAAGCTTCAAAACCCCAGCAATCTATCAGGATATGTAAAAAAAAAGAATTATGTTATTTTTATTCCAAAACACTTTGTATGCTCATGGGCTGATTCCAGAGTGAGCTCTCTAGATATCAAGACTTTCACGTGATCATTTTGCAAGAGGCCAAGAGAGAACAAGAGCTGGTTTCTATATCGATCATTTCAAAATCGAGGCTTCAGTTTCTAGAATGTTACAAGACTTGTTAAGAGAAAAAAAAAACCCAACCAAAATGAAAGATTGTATTCTTTTAATAAAATATGCCATATTGTTTGCATATTATGCCATATGCCAATCAGCCAAATAAATAGTCTGACTAAAAAGGATCTGCATGGGAAGTAACACTTCTGTTCCTGTAAATCGGCATTTTAAGGGAAAAAAAGGTTATTTTCACTTTGTCTGCTATGCAAAGGCTCCTGCTGTTTCAAGTGGCTTTGGAGTAGGCGCTAAGCAAATCGGACCATGATTTCTATGCACTCAGGATCCTCTATTATTACTCCTCCATATTACAGTAAAGTAGATAAAAGCAGTTAACAATAAGGAGAACTCATATAGCGCTTAAGCCTGTTTTTAATCCTTAACTGACTAGATTTTGAGTGATATCATAGCCTACATGCACATTGCCTGCACGAGGTTGCGTGCAGCACTCGCTGTCTTCATGATTCAGATACACACTGAACCAAAATATTAACCTGTGGATGTGAAGATAATGATTTTGTTAAGGTATCCATCCCAAATCATTATGGATCCAAACGAGGCGAAATGATTTCTCTGTGCAACTGGCTTCAGCTTATAGGCAAATGAAACTGTAAGTAATGCTTTCAGGGGATCGCTGGCTTATCTACGTGAGTTAAAAGTTTATTTGCCCCGTTTGAAAACTCCCCGTTGCCTTCACGGTATTTACTAAAAATACTAATTGGCTAAAATGAATTGGCTGAAATGGCGACTAAAAAACAACACAACCTCAAAAAGAAGTAATAAAAAAACCTGCACCAAACACAAATTCTAAAAACTATGGAAACCTGGAATGGCAGCAATGGATTTTACCAAAGCCCCACCCCCCAGTTTCAAGGTGATCCTCAGGCTCAGATGAAATTGGCTGCCAATAGATACGGTGTATTAAACTCCCATTAAAGGAAATTCAGTTCCCAATATTATTTTCCTGTTCTGATTGTGCCTAGGCAACCAAGTCATTTGAAACTAAATTTCACCTTCGGCATTTTGAGAAGGAGGTTATTAGGTCAGGATCTGACACGGACAATAAGGATAGGTATAAGCCTTTTCATAGTAAACATTCAGCTCAGACCACCACAAGTAGCCTTAAGCAGCCAAGCTGACATTTAAAAGCAATCAGAGTCAGAAGAGAACCTTCAGGGAAAACAGACAATACTTCAGAAAAAGCAGCTCTGCTTTTGCCAGAGGAAAAAAGAAAAACAAAACAAGACCTTTGGGAACTGCTCAAGTCAACTTGAAACAAATATTTAAGAGAAGCAATGGAAATATAGTAAGTGGAGCTTCTCCTCTTTTGCAAAATAATCATAGGGTCTTTTAAAGTAAATTCCTTCCCTGCTTGCTTCCCTGTTGGTCCATCCTTACCCACAGTGGTATAGCTGCTCCATAAAGTCTGCACTACCCTGATGTTCAACCAACAAATACATGAAAGGCAGCACATGATTGTCAACATATGAGCCAAGAGGGCTGCAAGTGATCTCATCCTGAGCTTTTAAAGAACTGCCATGATTCTGAGCCAAATTCTCTGGAAATATATGAACCCAGAGCGTGGAGCAGGCAGCCTGGGTGAGAAGTGCGGTGGGGGGAGAACCGGCAGTGGAGAAAGCAGGATGCTAGCAGCACCCTCTCCTCCCTAACATCAGCTGGAGTGGTAGCTGCCTCTGCACTGCCCTGCTTGCAGGAGTTATCCCCACCGCTGGATTCACATTTCCCTTAAAGGCAATTTTAAGTTTCCTGTCTGAAATCACAATTTTAGGACCCTGGAGTACCTGTAGCACTGGGTCCAGCTCTGGAGTCCTCATCATAGGAAGGACATGGACCTGTTGGAACAGGTCCAGAGGAGGCCACCAAGATGCTCTGAGGGTTGGAGCACCTCTGCTGAGAGAGTTGGGGTTCTTCAGCCTGGAGGAGAGAAGGCTCTGTAGAGACTTTACAGCCCTTTCCAGTCCCAAAAGGGGGCCTATAGGAGAGATGGGGAGGGACTTTTTATCAGGGATTGAAGCAATAGGATGAGGGGTAACAGTCATAAACTGAAAGAGGGGAGATTTAGATTAGGTATTAGGAATAAATTCTTTGCTGTGAGGGTAGTGAGACATTGGAACTGGTTGCCCAGAGGAGCTGTGGATGCCCCATCCCTAGAGGGGTTCAAGGCCAGCCTGGATGGAGCTTTGAGCAACCTGGTCTGGTGGGAGGTGTCCCTGCCCAGGGCAGGGGTTTGGAACTGGATGATCTTTGAGGTCCCTTCCAACCAGAACCATTCTGTGATTCTACGAAGATATCCTGGCGTATAATTTCTCAATTATACAACTGAAGCTCAACTGGAAGTGACCAATTTCTCCATCCCCTACTAGGAAAAGATAGGTGTTGTTAAGAGCAGAGCAAGACATATGCAGCTTTAAAAAGCTACTACTGAGCAGTACTTACCCTGGAAACTAAAGCTAATTGCTGCCATAAGTAATTATATTAATCTCCTCCTTGATATTGGCACAACGTGGCTTTCTGTCTGTCCCAAAGACACAAGTGCCAAGTCCCAGATGAGGTTTGGCTTCAGGCATAGTGGTCCCCACACCACAGTGGTGCATAAGGAAGCTCACAGCAGAGCAGTGTCCTGCGGAGCTGGCAGCGGCGATAGCAGGGCTAACAGTGAAAATGGACTCCTGCCCCTCAAGTGGCATTTATGGGCACAAGCCCCATCACAGCTCGTATCACTGTCTCGAACAGAAGTCAGGCTTTATATAAAGCAGGTTGTGCTTCTCAACCCATCCCTGTGGGTCCCTCCTCAGAGTTCGAAGCATCTGACAGGAGCGCGGTTTACCTTCACCTGGTGTTTGACCCAGCCTGTCCTCAGCTGCCACTAAGGGCTTCACATGTAGTCTTTTGACTCAGCCACTAACAAAAGATTTGTCCCTGTGTTGTGCCAAATAGTATCTTAGTCACTTGAGTTTTCTTTTGGCCTTTTCCTCTCTGCCTGAATGCCTGCTTCTTTTGTGTGGCGGTATTTACATAGCTTTTGTCAAATTACAATTAATTAATGCTGGTGGTTATTAGATAAAAAGCCCCAATCTAGCTGCTGAAGGTAAGATTACACGGCATGTAGCTTGCAAGAGAAAAAAAAAACAGGAGTAAAGGGTATGAAAGGTAGTCCTCTCCCTGCTCTTGGTTAAGAAATCATTATTTCTAAGGTGGACAAAAGCTGAAAAAGCCTTGTTGTTGCCTTAAGCTAATCCTTGAACAAAGCGAGAATAACAAAAAAGCATTTAGGAAATGGCTAGAAGCCACATGTAAGATATAAAGGGAAGTAACTCCTAACTGAAAAAACAGCAGACATGACATTGTTCATCTGTGCCATAACAAGGAGGGCAAGTGATTTATTTCAAAACTAAATTCCTTCTTCTCCTGAACACAATTCTTATTAAAGACCCTTTGCCCGTACCATCTGTTTGCATTGTAATTCACATCTAAAAGAGTCAACAGAAATATTGACTCAGGAGCAGGTTCTAGCTTAGGCCTGAAGTTAAGCTGCCACCATACACTTCAGCTTTCTGTGCAAAGAGCTAGAGGAACATTGGCCACTTTTTCCTTCCATGTTACATACAATCAATCAGTCAATACTCCAAATACAGCTCAGATCTTCCCCAAATCCAAAGCTAACTTCCTGTAGTCCCTTAAACAATTTTAAATGCTGCTGCCTAAAGCTTTCAGGAATCATTAGCATTTCTTCATATATGAATGTGTGATATGAAGTCTATCCAAGTTGAGAATAATTCGGCAGTTTCAGTCTAGTGAACTCTTGCCCTCGCCACAACAGCCATCGAGGAACGTGGCACTAACTCGTTCTTGGTAGTTTTAGCCAGTGAAGCCAAAGACTGAAATGACAGCATCTGGAATATTGTGTCCAGTTCTGGGCCCCTCAGTTCAAGGACAGGGAACTGCTGGAGAGAGTCCAGGGCAGGGCTACCAAGATGATGAAGGGAGTGGAGCATCTCCCATAGGAGGAAAGGCTGAGGGAGCTGGGTCTCTTGAGCTTGGAGAAGAGGAGACTGAGGGGTGACCTTATTAACATTTATAAATATGTTAAGGGTAAGTGTCAGGAGGATGGAGCCAAGCTTTTCTCAGTAACATCCAATGATAGGACAAGGGGCAATGGGTGCAAGCTGGAACAGAGGAGGTTCCACTTAAATATGAGAAAAAACTTCTTTATGGTGAGGGTGAGGGAACCCTGGAAGGTGGTGGAGTCTCCTTCTCTGGAGACATTCAAAACTCACCTGGAGGCGTTCCTGTGTGACCTGCTCTGGGTGTTCCTGCTCTGGCAGGGGGATTGGACTAGATGATCTTTCAAGGTCCCTTCCAATCCCTGAGATTCTGTGATTCTGTGTGATTCTATGTGATTCTGTGACAGGGACTCACCTCTCTTCTGCCATAATCATCGAGGGACACCGTGAAAGTGCACGCAGAGCGAGGGGGCAGGACTCTTCCATTCGCTGTGGTCAGGTAGATCGTTTCTGAACTGCCTGTTAAATCACCTCTTTGGGGCTCCAGCTGCTGCCTGCAAGAGCAGAAGTAACAGGGAACCAAACAGCATCACAGCTCTTGTATTGACCCAAAGCAATTAGATTAAAGGAAAATGTTGAAAATTATAGTAACCTATGACCTCTCTAATGTATACTAGGAATTTATCCAACTCCTGCATTTCAATCTGTGAGATAAAAACCGTGGCTTAGAATCACTTTTGCTTTGCCTCTTGAAGATGCAGCAGCTGGCCGTGAATTTGTACTTAATATTCAGCATTGGCCCAGAAATACCTCACAGTAGTTTCTCCCAAAACTGGGGCTGCTCCTGGAGATTGCCACAGGGATATATTTCTTTACGGTGATAGACGTAGGCTTGAGAAGCAGGATTGGGAAATAGCCCCGTCAGGAAAGTCTTGTTTTCCAGATTATATCAAATAACTTCACTTAAGGGTGTGTGTAAGTATGCATATGTTTACACAGGCTATATATACCGAGAGACAGAGATGTGTATACACACACATACACAGGAGTATCAGGATTTGGGAGGTATGTCATTCTCCCATCCACTACTTTCATCTCCCATAACAAACTATACAGTTTCACCAAAATAGGATGGCACAGGTTTGATTCCAGCACACATTTAAGTGATGCACAAGCAGTAACGTTCCTTGCATAAACCTTTACCTGCTAAATATCCATGGATATTCAGCTAAGAGGGGAATATTCACCACAGGTGACACAGCAAAAATAAGTTCCATGGCAGATTTTTGCTGTAAACAGGAAAACATCAGATTTTACACCAGCCAAAATCTACAGAGGCAATGTAAAATTTACCAGATCCAGTCATGTTCTCCTTACCAAGCAGTCTAGGGTGGCCAGTAGAAGTGACAGGAAAGGTTCTTGACTCACAGAACCAGCATCTCCTACCTGCCTTGGTTTGTGGCCAAAATACTGCAGAAAAGCCAGCGCATGTGGACACCAGTTAGTTCTCAGCAGGGTTTATGAGAGCACAAAGGAAGGGTTTTCCAGCTCCTGGGGTTTGGTTTGGTTGCATGATTAGAGGCTTTTTTCTTTTTTTTTTTCTTCTTTTACTTTTTTTTTTGTCTGCCTTTAATAATGCCACCTTTGTAGTGCCAGAATACGGGACTGAAAGAAGCTGGCAGCGTTCTTCAGCCGGCAGCTCCTCATGACTTCTCTCTGCATGGAAAACACAGGAAGCCGGCACTGCTGCTGTAACATTTGACATGATAATGGTTCAAAAACAGGATGTTTCCTGACCTGCTTACAGGTACCACCACAATCCCACCCGTGCCCATTTTTCCCTAGCTGAGGTTGTCGTATCCTATTTGACTACATTAAAACCCACAGGAATGACCAGGGAGGGTTCAAGAAATGTCAAAGTCCTCTTCAAACCACCAAGAAAACAAGTGGTTGTCCTCCCTCAGGCTTGTGTGCTACAATTATTCAATATTTAATATTGTGTGTGTGTGTGGGGGTGAGTTTGCAGAAGGGAGATAAGGAATGAAAGAGACCCAGCTCCCTCAGCCTTTCCTCCTATGGGAGATGCTCCACTCCCTTCATCATCTTGTTAGCCCTGCCCTGGACTCTCTCCAGCAGTTCCCTGTCCTTCTCGAACTGAGGGGCCCAGAACTGGACACAATATTCCAGATGGGGTCTCACCAGGGCAGAGTAGAGAGGGAGGAGAACCTCTCATGACCTACTAACCACCCCCCTTCTTATACACCCCAGGATGCCATTGGCCTTCTTGGCCATGAGGGCACAGTGCTGGCTCATGGGCATCCACCAGGACACACCAGGATCCCTTTTTCCCCTGTCTACCAGGGTCCCTTTCCCCTGTGATGCTCTCCAACAGGTCATTTCCCAACCTATACTGGTACCTGGGGTTGTTCTTGCCCAGATACCAGACTCTCCCCTTGCCCTTGTTTTATCTCATTACATTTCTCCCCACCCAACTCCCCAGCCATGCACTAAACTGCTGGTTAGAAAACCAGCAAAAGTAAATTGCTTCCTTTCTAGCCCCACGCTCCCTGTCCCCATGGGGCAGAGGAACCAACAGGGGAGAATCCAGTCGAGAAATTTCATCATTTTGACGTTCCTGGACTCAGAAATTTTTTTGTCACGGTCACTGACCGGAGCCTGTGGCCAATCTCACAATTAGTAACAGCTTCCAAAGGTTATTCAGCGGGCTGGGGTGGCCAGAAGGAAGCGTGCTGTAGCCACATGCTCCATGCGGCGGTTGCCATGGGAATAAAGGCTTTGGGGGTAATTCAGGCTATCCAGGGTTTTCCCACGTTAGGGACTTTACAGCCGGGAAGCTGTGACTAAATTCTGCTCACAATGAGCATAAAGAACAAAAAAAATATAGCATTTGGATCGCAGAAACCATGTGCCAAGACCTGCCAGGTGCTGCACCCTTTTAATTCATGTTTTCTCTGCAACTTTTTTTTTTTTTCCCAAAATTTGGCAATATGCCTCAAAGCACCAGGAAACACCTCACAGGGACGCAGGGAGATTGCTGGGGGGGGGGGGAAGGAAAGCATTTAGCTCAATTATTCACATATTTAGTTCTTTTTCATTTAACACATGTGGGAAGCTACTTCTTAGAAAAAAAAACCCCAACAACAATGTTCTTTTACAAACAGTGAAATGGTTTAAAAAACAAATTCTGGAAAAGAATGGGAAAAAGAGGAGGTAATTTTTGAGTAGAACTCTAAAGTGAAAAGCCTGTGAATACTCCAAACCTCAGGACATTGACAACAAGGGAAATTTTGTAGCTTAATTTTTATAGCAAACCTTTCTCAGAGTTTATAGGGTCTCTGCATAAAATCTGGTACCAGGTTTGAACACAAGAATCTCTTCACTTTTGCACAGAAACGCAGTCTTCGGACACCCCCTTGGACACACCTGCACCACAGGCAGTGTGGACGCTGCCAGAAGAGCTCTTCAAACCCTCCTCTAAGTTAGGCCACAGTGAGAAGGTCTCACTCATTAAATTCTGCAAATTACTGTCTGAAGTCAATAGTCCTGCTGGGATCAACAGGAATAATGGAATTAAGAAGTGGAATAGAAAACAACATTATAAAAAATTGTTAATGTTTTAATTGCAAGATTATTTTGCTGTATGTGAAAGCTCTATAAAACCAGGCCCACCAGTAATTAAAAATGCCAACCACCGAAAATCCCAGTTGGGTGTTTGTTTTTCACATCTCTGCTGACACCGGTGTAGCTTCGCAGAGCACAGGAGCCAGGTCAGAGGGCTTGAACACTATGAAGTAAATCAACATGCCAGCTTGATAATGTTTTGAAACATCACACAAAGCTGACCTGAAGCTCTTTCCCTTTAGCAAAGGTACTTACTCCTCGGTATTGGAGATCTAATCCTCAAACCCTCTTTTATAGATGTTATTTTTTACATACTGATCTCTTCAGTGTCTTAGAGAGTACATCCGAGAACGTGGCTACGACAGCCAGTTACTTTGAAAGCTGTTGGGAGTACTGTGACCTGCCAGAAACACAGAATCACCCTGGTTTTTGAGACACTAAGCCCAGGCAGAAGGAAGGCAAGCTCCGTTACCATCCACAAGAACACATTGGAAAACTATTAGAAAGCTTTCAGCTTTGACCAAAGCACTAGAATTATGGAATTTAAACTCAATCAAACTTACCAATTTAAGATTTTTTAAAAAGAATCCATATTACACCAACCTTAACAAGAACAACTCTGTCTTATTCTCAGTCTGCTTTAAGAAATGCATGTGTAACGCTCTCAAGAATTGAAAGGGCAGCAGAAATAGCTCTGGGGATGAAAGTTATGCCTATTTAATAATTATTAAGAGTGCCTGTAAGTTTATTCCATGCAGATTCCCACGCAGAAGCCCACGTTAATCTCTGCTTTCCCGGCAGCTGACTAAAGCTGTGCTTCTTTTTCTCTAAAGCTACCATTCCCAGAACCCATTGCCACACACCCTCTTAACGTTAAGCAATCCTCAGCGACAAACAATTTTTACGAAGGCAAAGACAGAT
>VZTM01037208.1:81200-186520 GCA_013400555.1 Jacana jacana | reverse complement strand
CCCCCAGTTCCTCTCCTCATGCAGCTGAAACTGTGAATTAGTTTCTGTATTTCTACCAGCACCTCCTTGCACTAAAAACCCTGGCAGAAGGAAGAAGTAACGGATCAAAAAGGGAAAAAAACAACTTAAAACCACATTCTAAGGATGTACGGGATCCACGCAGAGAGCAGCACAAACCACCTTTTGATAATTGTGAAAGAAAGAGTGATTAGAAATGAAATTAAATAGAAAAATACCCCCATCAGAAAGCTTAAATTATGAATGTGCTGAGTGACAGGGAGAGCTCGGAGATACAGCATGTGTTACAAAGCTGCTTGTGTTAGACAATTAAATGAAACAATTAGATTTCATAAAGTAGCCAATTAGGTTAGGTCTGAAACAAAGGCTGGAGGAAGTACAGCCGTGTTTGGGGAAGGAAGAGAAAGGGAAACAAAGCACTACACTTGAAATATTCATGCCAACCAATTCCTATAAAGGAATTTTAATTAAAAATCTGGAAAATTCCTTGTAACTCAGTAAGGAAAATAACGTCAATTAAAAAACCCCCACCCAACTTTGTGCACAACGTGGAATCGCCGTCTCCTAAAATCCCAGGAAACAGCAGCAAGCACTGGAAGGGACTGCGAAGCGACACGGAAAAACAACCCTCCAAAACTGAGAACTCCCTCAGTAAAAGATGAGGCTTTTGATTCAGAAATTTAAACTCGGGACCGAGACGACACTTTTGACTCTCAGCACGCGTTGACGCGTTGCTTTCTCGAGGCTGTAAGGAAAGAAGACCCACAAGAGATTAAAAGGTTTTAGTAATTCCTCTTGCAGAGTATCCCGGAGAATCTGACAAAAATGGGTAATTGAGTTACTTGTCTTACACATTTAAAGCTTTCAGTGGGCACCTCAGTGCCAGGAAATGCTTCTAAGAACGCACAGCCTCGATCCGTTTAACTTCTGGCAACATCTTCTAAAAAGCCTGAACAGGTGTAGAATGAGCCATAAACTGTGGTTTTAACTAATTAGAAACCAATTAGAGCATCCTTACCACAGCGTGACTGGCAGAGAAAACAACTGTAAGGCCCTTGCTCACAGAAGACCCATATCCCATGCAAGTGCTGCCACTCAATTTTCAGATCTGTAAAGCTCAGAGATTTTCTCTTTCCTCTTGCCCTTCCCCAAGTGACAGCCTTCAAATGCTGTTCCTGCCAGGAAAACTACAGATTTTTAGCACTTCTGAGACATTCAGTAACAAAGATTTTTTGCCCCCTTTTCTTTTTTTAAATGTTCCAAGGACATTGGTGACATAACACCCGTTTAGCCCCACTCCTCGTGTGTCCTCAACATTTATCTGCTCCCAGTGAGAGAGAATCACAGACAGCAATCCCACAGCATAAAAAAAAAACAAAAACAGTTCCATTTCATTCATTTATAAGGAAATACTTTTTAATGAAATGTGCACAAAATCACACAGTACAAAACTTAAATTCAATTTATAAAAATATGTATAATTGAGTCCAAAATACTTCATTTGAAAATAAAACTGCATCCCAACACATTTCCTTACAAATTGCACCCTTTTCCCTTATCCCTCTTCCCAATAGAATGTTTTTGTTCCCTTTGTTCCATTTAATTTTCTCCTCCCATAATCAACTTTTTAATCTCTAATAAAAACAGTTTTAGAAGGGCCCTGAGGTACTGACCAGATCGATGCAGTCTAGGTCATCGCCTTCATACGCAGTAAAACATCCACGTTCTACGAATTCTTAAAGAAACAAGAGGTTTTTATCTTCTGAGGCAGAATATTTCTTGTAGCTGATGAGAGCTTGGCTACAACTAACAAGTAACTCCTACTGATTCTTAAAAAACCCTGGCTATATCCAGTAGGCAGTGTATGAGTTGTCATATTCCAGATATACGTCTCTTATGTGAACCAGAAGACTTATTACCAGTGGAGAAGAAAAACACGTTACCAGACAGACTGAACTTGGAACTATTGCAGAACTGGCTCACCACAAACATAACTCATCTTGCTAACTCCACTTCTGCTCCCCTCTGCTCACAGAGTGCTGAGAGGCATGAAGGCAAGGAGTCTAAAGCGATTCTTTTCTTTAAATACTGGAGAAGGTAGACCATGTCTATTAAACAAAACGCTCTGAAGCATCTGAACGAGTCCTTCAGCTGAAGCACAGCGCTCTGTCTTCTATACCAGAAGCTTGGAACTGACAATCCATAGTGAGAGGTATTGCAGCAAGTAGTTAAGAGAACTGTGGCTGGCCAAGAAGCTGACAAGTGGAAACTTCTGTATTACCCATCGCTCCTCCGCTTGAATACGATCCCTGATATTTAATACACCCTGATTAGAAAACTACTTGTGAGAGTCATTTGAGGAAAAACCTTAATAAAACAGGTAAGTGCACTTTACAGCAGTTCTCAGCTAACTACAATCAAGTATTCAAAAGTGTCGTCTTCTAAACTAGGAGCACCAACTGCCACCAAAACTCAAATATTATCAATGTCCCAAGATTTGTGCAGAGTAGTGGTGTATTTTATGCTGACACCCAGCCTTCACAGCAATGGCACCGTGGAACTCCTGAAAGGAGCTAAAAGTCACACAGGTCCAGTAGCATAAAGAAGCCTCTCTACTTCAAGTATCTATTTGTGTAGTTAGAAGGACGTTTGCAGTAACAAACAGTCCTACTCATTCAAGCAACACTGATTTTGGAGAACTTGTCCCCCTTGTATAGAGAACAGTCCCCAGAGGCCTCTACAGCCCTGCATGGCTTGAAGCTTGTGCAATTTTTCCAGTCTTAGGTTAGGAGTGAAGGCCATTTTTCAAAGTCTGTTCCAAATTAAAGCTGAAAACTGGATCCAGGCTTGTTCATAAATCCTCTTTCCTCTGCAACTTGCTTACAAACACTTTAAAAAAAAATGTAAAGGAACAGGAATGCACTAAAAAAAAAAACTGCAGAGGATTTGGAAGAGCTATTGGATCTGGAGCAACCTTTAAAGGTGGCAAAAGACAACTCATCTTCACTGGCTATCACTAGAGGAAAGTCAACGCTACATATTTGCTCTCAGTAGCTTTTCACACCCCTCCACTAAAAAGAAAGTGATTTTTTTTCTTGGGTTTTGATACAGCACAGACTTTTTTTTTTTACCCAAGAGCAGAGATAACTGCAGCTTACCTATGAGGTGAGCTGCGACTTCCAGTAAATAACCTTAAAACATGCACAGCAGTAAAGAGAGGCTGCTGTAAAATCTGAGGCACATAATTTCAAGAGAACAAATCCTTCGGGATGATGAAGGCACTTGATACAGACATTTGACTTCAACTGGTGGATTTTCCACCTGGGCAAGTGTTCTGCCAATAAAAAGCCACCACAACAGTTACTAGCCCTCTTGCACTGCAGTCTGGCCTGATGTTATAGTTGTCTTAGTTTCCTTTTACAGAGAGCAAATATATTTGACAAATTATGGAAGATATTATCTCATGCTACTCAAAAACCCTCTTATTACACAGCTAACAAGTCTACTCCTTCTTCCCTTCATGCTATAGTTATAATAAGCCACTAAAAGAAATAATTCCCCCCCCTGAAATTTTAAATTACAGTTGCCCCACAAGTGTCCCCTGGATGTACTTCCAGAGAAGATACTTCTGAAAAGTACTTGCAGCAAATCTTGTTTCCAGGTGGGTGGTAGAACAGAGGTGTGAGAATGTCTATAAAATTGAGTGTAGGTCTTCTAAGTTAAAATCTCTTAAAGGAAGCATCAAACTACAAAGCATTACCAGAAGGGAATTTGGGTTTATGTTAATCCTTATCTGACCAGAAATCAAGCTATTTATGCACATAAATTAATGGCCGATTAAGTAACAGAACCAATCATACAGATTATGGCAGGAGTAGAGGCACAGAGGAGTAGAAGGCACTTTTAATTTTGTCATCTGTATATGTGGGGCAGGAAAGTGTTTCTGGATTGAGTTCACCTGGTTTCAGTGTTCAGTTCCAAGAGTTTCTGTTCAACATTGTCTGCCACCAAATTCATCTTGAGGTCCCGAAGAGCTTTTATTAAGTCGGTCACCTTCGCGTGCTTGCCCTTCCATTTCTGCCACTCTCGGAGGGCCTGATACAACTGTTCACGCAAATTATATGGGTTGGCAGCCACTACTCCTTCCAGCTTCACTTCAGAAACCTCAAGTTTTCGCATCAGCATCTTCCAGTCTTTCCCGACGTTATCACATATGACTTCAATAGCTGCCTTCTGGAGACCTGAAACAGCAAAAATACATGGCGTTAGTGAGAGATTTACTAAGAAAGAAGTGAAAATTTTTAAGTTGGGGTGTGTTGGTGTTGGTGGGGTGGTTTTTTTGCACAATGCTTCTAACTCTTGCTGCACTGCAAGTCCTGAAAGTCACACCCTGTTCTCAAAAGCTGCAGGACGTTGCCAGAATCCCAAGTACAAAGCAGGATTCCCAAGACACCATAAGGGAAGAAATTCGAAATTTCCAGCCTGGGAAAGCTGTTTGCAGAATATACTGCCCTCACGGTACGCTTCCAGGGGGCGACACACTTCCCGTGCAGCACTTCGTAGCCGAAACAGCCTTAGCAGTGGGCTCTGCTACAGCTGGCAACTGAGGGCAGCCCTGCTCTTGGCGTACCCAGATGCCTACAGATTCACCAGGCTTGCTTAGGGAGGGGAGGAAAGAATAATAATAATAATAATAAAAAAATAATCCACCCACGTTTTTCACGCGCATCTGCTTGATCATCAGGAGGACCAACTGTGCCTTCCTCTTCGAACTGCTTTAGCCGTGAGATCAAGTCCCGTCTTTTAATGCTTACAAACAATTCTTCAAGGTACGACACATCGTCTCTTGTAATGAGCTGCTGCTCGAGGAGGATGCTGCAGAGATCCGTAACACTCTGCACGGACTCCAGCTTCTTTTTCGAAATCTCTGCCCCGCTGAGAAACTTCATGGAAGCGAGCTCACTCTCCGACACGCTGGAAGAGAAAGAGTTCAGCAGAACCAAGAACGGATCCATGGTGCCGAGGCCTACACCGCAATCCACCACCAGGCCCGGCGGCGGAAAAGCTGGCGGTGTCCCCTCCCCGCCCTCCGCTCCGGGGGCGGATTGAGTTTCTGTTTTCACGAAGTGACTTCCTGGGAGGCTGGAGGGCGCGGAGAGACGCGGCTCCACTGCACCCGACCCGAATCTACCCGGCTCCGGCTCCGACTCCGGCTTCAGCTGCTGCGGGGCCCAGGCCCTGACCCTAACCTGGGCGCCGGCGGCAGCCTTACCCGGAAGTCACGTGACGGTAGCATATTCTCCCCCCCCCCCCCAAGATGGCGGCGGCCGGGAGGGTTTGGTATCTCGCTGCGCCGCCGGGGTTTTGAGGTACCCTGCCGTGCTCAAAAGCCCTTCCGAGACCAACGCGTTTGTTTAGTGCCGCCGAATAGCAAAAGGTGTGATGGAGCCGCCGAGCTCGGTGCAGTCTCCTGCTGCAGGAAGAGCAGGGCCGGGTCCCGGCTCCTCAGCTTTGGCTGAGCCCTGGGCTAGGGGAACTGTAAGTTCCCATTTTAATACAGAATTACTGGATTGGCCTTCTTGTGAGGCACCTAAAACTACATGGGTTAGGTTTTGGTTTTTGGTTTTTTTTTTTTTTGCAAAAGCTGAAAAGAAGTACAAAGATGATAGGATTTGCTTGAGAAAGGGCTAGAATGAGGACATTGGAGCCATGGTTCTGCAGAGACACTGCTGTGTGTTCCGTGTCCCTCCCAGGCAGCTGCCTGAGAAAAGTGGTCGCTGCTCTCCCTCCCTGGCCTGAGACCCCCCCGCCTTTCCCTGGAAACACAAGGCTTGGAGCCTGGGCTTGGTTCCTCACGAAGATTAACTGTGGCGTGAAGTAACCCCTGACCTTTCAAAGGGAAATGTAGGGCAAACGTTACATCCTTTTATTTTGAAGGCAGTTTTTATACGAGGTGAAAGATTGTGAACTTTTCAAGAACGGGAAAGTTCAAGCATCATTTCTCAGCCCTCAAAGTTCAGAAAAAATTAAGGTTTTTCTTTATGGAATGTGTAGGTAGTTCAAGGTTTTCCTTCTTCCTTTTGTGAACACTGACACGTTGATTCTTCAAACTACGACATTTCCAGTCCAGCCTTTAGTTTACTGTTGCAACGCACAAATAGACCTACACTCCTTGCCAAAACGAGGCCATCTTGGATACACGAGCTTACACTTTGCCATTTTCCACATCTTTTCCAGTCTGGCATTCTGATGTAAGGAACAACTACTCCCAAAACATTTCTAACACACCCACAGCCCTCCTTAGATAGAACCACTAGAGTTTTAGTGTCCTGTTGTCGTGGTTTTGACCAATTGGACAGATGATGACCCCTCCTCCCCCCCTAAGGAAAAGAGAGGANGATGGGGATGGGATGGAATACCCCAATTGGCCAGTTTTAGGTCACCTGACAAAATTACCTGACCTTGGTTGTTCTAGCAGTAAGTATAAGCAAGGGCCTCTCTGCATACCATCCCTTGGTATAATCAGGTCTGATCACTGTGAGACGAAACACTCTCTGAACAATGTGCTGTTAGTTTCAGACTTTAGTTAGTTAGAAGAGGCCCAGCTAAAAAAGTAAAACTACTGAACAGAAAATTGGTTTGTTTTGCCTCAAACCAGGACACCTGTTTCAGCCTGTTAGATGGAGCTGGTTTTACACACGATCAAGAAAACCGATGTATGGAACTGGCTGCAGACACAAAGCCCCTCCGTGCATCCACAGCAGTGGGCACAACGATGCAAGGAAAATGGTATTTCATACTGAATTCAAGGTTTGTTTCCCATTTAATCCTCCCAGGTTATGTGAACATTGGGCAGCCTCGGCTCCTCCAAGAAAGCATTCCCTTAAAATCATTCCCTTTACTACAGCAAAGCACTCTTTTCTTTGATTTTAACTAGATATTCCCCAAATTCACAATAAATTTGTGACTTCCATCACTTTCCTTTCCCTGCTGTCTCCCCATTACGTTCCTCATCCAGGAAAGATGACAGGGCATCTAATCACGCAAACCTTAAAGACCTTAAGTGCATATGTTACTCCCAGTCTGTCAGATGAAATCTAAAAAAAATCCTGTTTAAAAGAAAGATTTTTGTGTACTCCCTGAGTGCTGCAAACTGGGGGGGGGGATTAACCTGTTGCAGGGTCTCACAGTAAAGTAAATAGTGAGAGGAATTGCCACTAACAATGACCTGGGATGAGATGTGCCTGTTTGGAGAGATCATAGAACCATAGGATGATTAGAATTGGAAGGGACCTTAAAGATCATCCAGTTCCAACCCCCCTGCCCTGGGCAGGGACACCTCCCACCAGACCAGGTTGCTCCAAGCCCCATCCCACCAGACCAGGTTGCTCAAAGCCCCATCCAGCCTGGCCTTGAACCCCTCCAGGGAAGGGGCAGCTACAGCTTCTCTGGGCAACCTAAGCCCAGATGCATTTTCTGCAGCCTTGAATATGCTTTAAGCTGAAGGAAAGAAGAGTAATAAAAAGGGTAGCGTGATGCCAAGAAGGAATAGATTTGCAGCATGTGGATTAATTTAGGAAGCAAATGTAAACCCTAGTAACAAATAAGAAAAATAAAATCCAGTTAAATCAAATCCTGTGGCCCAGGAAGATGACTCTACAAAACAGGAGGACCTAAATGATGTGGAGTGTAGCTTGTACCTGGTGATGGCAGGCAGCTGAGTGCAGAGCCACGTCCATGTGAAAGAAATAGAAATCAAGCTACTTTATACCTTTCTTCCCTATCCCATGACACACAATTAAAAGCAACATGAACTGAGGTCTTGGTAGGTTCACAGGAACTTCGTGGCCAGATTCAGAGCTGATGTACAAGGAGGCGTGAAAGTAATTCTGTACATCAGTGGAATTCTCGAGGAGTCTTAATTAGTAACGAACACAGAACTGCGAGATACAAACCATCATTTAATTAAGACATAAATCATCACTTAAATGCTTTTAAACTTCCTCCTAATGCCTGGCACAGTGATTTAGTAGTCCCTTTTATTATGTCTGAATCTGACCCATTAACTCTACTTTGACACATTCACAGATGGAAATACCCGAGCAACGTGTTTTCCTCCGGTTATTTCCTGTGAAAGCAGTTCACGGGGCTTTAGCAAAGAAAGCGTTTGCCAAGGTCAACAGATCATAACCGCCCCACATCAGGGTAAAACTTAATGGAAGTGATTTATTAGCCAGCTCAGGTTTCAGTGGAAGTTTCCCAGAAATTCAAGTGCTATGAATGATCCAGTTCCTAACCGAATCACTCAGAGTTTTCTCAAGGCAAAACCCTTCCTGGCAGAATACTGCAGAGGGAGCTCGAAGCCTGGGAGTGTCTCAGACTGAGCCTTTTGACTTCGTGGTTTTCACTGCAAGGGAAGGACAAAGAGCATAAAAAGATTAATTTCTGCCGAGCCTTCGGCGAGGTGTCGGTCACTGGGGTGCTCAGGCAATGAAGACCCATTTAGAGACCGTGGACATGAAAGGGCCAAGTCCATGGCTGTCCTTCGTGGGGTCTTTGCACCATCACATTGTGTGAATAGAGGTGGGGTGGCTGAAAGGTTGCTTGGGAGGCTTAATGACCTAAAAAAATCCTGTAATACAATAATCCATGTGCCCCGAGCAGCAAACTTTTCTGGTAGAGTCTGAACCACAGGTGACTGAGGTGAGTTTGCATGGAAACTTCAGAAGATGCTTTATGTTTTTCAGCCAAGGCAACATATATTTCTGGCTGGCCCTTCTTCTTTGCTCTACCCTCCTCCTCCGATCTGCTGTGGGGCTGTGGAAATGCCTGGCAGTTCCTGCAGGTGCTGCAACCCCTCTGATGTAATCTCATTTGCTGTTAGTGCTCACTAACACGTATGTGAGCTGCTGAGTCCGCTTTTGGGGACTATTTTCTCTATGGCTGTCAAACAGCTTACGCTTCAAATGACAAATAGCTTTCTGTAAATTTTAATCTCTTCCCTTCTCTTTCCTGCCAGCCCCTCTTCTGTAACAAGGGATGTACTTGCAGCCTGCTGTTGGCACACCAGAACTAGTTTTAATCTATCTATTTCAGATGCTGGTTGCAACATCACTACTTCAGCCCAGTATGTGACATGCTCAAATCAGAGACAGTAACGCAGGAATTCAAAGAAATCTCACTCCTTTCTGAGGCCCACAGCGAGGGCTGCACACACCAGTAGAGTTTCCAGTGTTAATGTGTGTATTTTTCTTCTTTGTTTTTGTTCTGAACTACAATACCTGCTGCTTCTTACCTACTTTGCTTACCTTTGGTATGTTTAAAGCTTGAATCACTGCTGCTAGTTCAGTCCTGTTGCATGAGGGTGAAGCTCTTCTCTCAAGGATCTGCTTCTGTGGGATCTCCTGGCTGGTTTTACAGAGCAGAGAGAGGTGTGATGGATCAGGACTATGACTTGATGGTGTAGTTGCTATGTGGGATGAAGAGATAGTAAATAGGTGTCTTCAGAGGCAGAAACTGGAATCAAGTTGGTGGGCTCTTGCTGCTCTACTGCTGCTTCTTTACAAGTTGCTTAATGGTACTTGTTAGATTGGCTGGGCTGATTGTCAAGGGGGAGGTAGAATTGCCAAAGTTGGGGGTTTTTAGTAAAAGGAAGGAAAAGAAGATATCCATACAGTGGAGGTGGCATCAAAATTCAAGCCCTCCATTGTGATAAGAGCAATCATATGGATGCACACCAGTATTAAAGAAATGCAACTCCCTCCCTCCCAGCTGAATTGAGCAGTAATTGTTTGTTTGTTTTGGTTTTTTTTTTTCATGCTTGCTTGCTTGCTTTTTTACTCTCATGGTAAATAAACCGATTTCTTTAATATGTCTTAATATACTTACTCAATGCCTCCTGTCCATTGTTTGCAAAATCCTAAAATGCATGTTTTTCAGCAAAGAAAAGACAGTTTCTGCATTTTTATTTGTGAATGGATCTATCTGTCCTTGTTTCTTTTGTCAGAGGTAGTAACCTCTCTGTTGCTATAATGTCTAGTGTAGAAACAAGTACTCTAGTAAAGAAACTATTTGTGAAGAGAATTAGGATCCAAGAAGAAAATTGTCCATGACAAAAGGGCCTAGAAGAAATGTCAAATTATGGTGTGCTGGAAGAGAGAAAATTAGAAGCAGAGTGTGGGAAAAGTAAATAAGTATTGAAAAGAGAGTGAACTCCGGCATGAATAGGTTGTATACAGATAAAAGATCTGGCCAAGGAACAACAACAACAAGCAATAAGTTGTTAACAGATGCTTGAACTTAATATTGGAACAGAAGAAGTGTTGATATAATTCTGTTGATACAGTTCTGTTGCGTTATTGTTGGCAGAAGAAGTCAGTTTAACTTTAGGGGAAGGGTAAATCGTAGACTTTTGTTTATTTTCTCCAGCTAAAAACCTCCAACTTGACTTTTTCCCTATTTTTGTAGGGAATTTTCATCATACCATGTAAGTATGAAATCATCCAGACAAACATTTCACATGTCAGTAAAGCTGTGTGTGTGTATTAGACCGGCACATTTCATTCCTTTAAGCCGTATTTATTACTCAAGCTCTGCAGCACCAGTTTTGCATGTGGAGAAAAGAGAGAAACCAAAAATGAGGTTGTCTGCACAGGAATGCCATTGTGAAATAAGCGAGGGAAGAAATAAAAAAACCTCCCCAAATACTAGTGAGTGATCCTGAGGTTTCTTTCTGGGCCCTTTCTATTTCTGTTCTATTCAGTCCCTGCTGGAACTAGACTAAGCTGACCTGTAGAGCACTGAAAGTGTCTGCGTTCTGAGGGTTCCCTTAGAATTGCCATGCGAGGCAGTTATTCTGAGGAGGTTCCTCCTGAGGATAAACCTATGGCAGAACATAGAAACATAGAATCATTTAGGTTGGGGAAGAGACCAGCACCAACCTCTCTACAATGTCCTTTCAAGCAGTTGGAGAGAGTGATGAGGTCTCCCCTCAGCCTCCTCTTCCTCAAACTAAACAATCCCAACTCCCTCAATCGATCCTCATAAGCCTTATTCTCCAGGCCTCTCACCAGCTTCGTTGCCCTCCTCTGCACTCGCTCCAGCACCTCGATATCTCTCTTGTGTTGAGGTGCCCAGAACTGGACACCAGACTCAAGGTGTGGCCTCACCAGTGCAGGGCACAGGGGGAGTGCTGAGTACAGGGGGACATGAGACAGAGATGCCAAATCTTATGTTAATTTATGCTGTGTCCATGTGCCTGTCTTCCACAGGAATACCGCTGCGGGTCTGTAGGCAAAATATCTCCCTTAGGGTGGTGAAGAGCCACTGGAGTTAAGCAAGTTGTGAGTCCAGCACTTGCTCCAACCCAGTGACTCTCAAACCCATTCTGGGGACCGTGCCCCCTTGGGCAGTGGTGGGCTCTGTGACCGGTGGCAAACAAAGCAAACAAAGTTAAGATACAATCTGGAAGTTGCTGTTCATCCAGGGAAATAGTCCTGTGGTTCTGATTGCCAGACTTGAAAGCTACTACTAATTAATTTCTGAAGAGGATGTAAATTTGTTCTTTATTTTCCTGAGCTGCTGTATTGCCAGTTCCCAAGCCTAATAGAAACATGAAAAAGCAAATACCTACCACATTAAGATTTATTTTCTTGGGTAGAAAAGAAATGCAGGTGTTTTTCTTTGGTCTCCTTCTTTGCACTGGAAAACACAGTATTCTGAGCAGCTATAAAAAAGTGTTAGGATAATTTAAAAGTAGTTATTTTGCAGAAAATAGGTCAATTTTGCACTAGCTTGACTACTTGGAAGTATTTCTTACAAGTGTGCAAGTAGTCCTATACCACCTCCCACCTCAGGAAAGGTATTTTTCTCCCCTTACTGAGGAGGGCAGCACTCGACTCCCCGCCACACAGCATTGCAGTTGAAAAAGCAGCACAGGGGTTTTTTTTGTGTGTGTGTGTGAATATTCCAGCTCTAATCTTTTCTGCTTTAGGAGACCCTGCTTTGGACATGGTCATTGTCACAAAAGTGCGTGTGAAAAAGGTAACCTTTTGTTCCAGCCGTGTCTCTGCCTGCACAGTGGCCTCTTTGGCCTCTGAGTGTCTCCCAGAGCTACTGCATTTTCACTGTAATAAATGTAAATGAAGGAGCCTGGAAACACTTGCTTGATTTCAAGTATCAAGCATCTGAAGGGAGCCTACAGGAGAGATGGGGAGGAACTCTTAGTCAGGAAGGGTTGTGACAGGACAAGGGGTAACAGCTTTAAATTGAAAGAAAGAGGGGAGATTTAGATTAGACACCAGAAATAAATTATTTGCTGCGAGGGCGATGAGACACTGGAACAGGTTGCCCAGAGAAGCTGTGGCTGCCCCATCCCTGGAGGGGTTCAAGGCCAGGCTGAATGGGGCTTGGAGCACCCTGGTCTGATGGGAGGTGTCCCTGCCCATGGCGGGGGCTTGGAACTTGATGATCTTTAAGGTCTCTTCCAAGTCTAACCATTCTATGATTTGTTCTATGATTCTATGATTTCCCAGTTAAACTCAGGTGATGTGAGCTCCCTATAGTGACTGGAGATAATGACAAAGCAAGAGGAGGGGATACATTTCTTAAAGACCAGTATTAGGTCTTAAAGACCAGGAGGGGATACATTTCTTAAAGACCTTAGATACCTGTGAGTGGCAGTAGAATTACCCATTAGAGGAAAGAATGGTGGATTTTTGTTCTTCCCTTCAGGAATGTGCCAATAGGGTGTTTTCCATCTGAGTCATGATCTCACTGTCATTGAAGTTGGAAGGTGTAAGGTTTTTTTCAAATCCGATTAGGGAGGGAGTGCCTTGTCTGCTTGAACACAGTACAGTGATTATCTGCAGCGCTCATTTCCTTCTAAAACATGAACAGTTTTATGCAACCATTAAGTGACACAGGATATGACTAGGTTAATTACTCATCGGAATTTAGATATAATAAGTAAGAAAGCAAATCTGGCTTTGTCACCCCCCTCCCTTGATTGTTGAGGGGGAGAGGAAGTACTATTTTCTGCTCTCTACCTCTGACTCCAGTGTTGTAGGCAGACCCAGATACAAGGTAGTCTTAATCCACAATTTGGAGTTCATTTTCATACACAAACACAAGGGAAACTTGTTGATTCAGGGCTGAAAAGTCTGTGAAGGAGCATGACTCAGTGAGGTAACAATGGATTAATACAATACAATCTATAATACAATCTATAGCATTTATACATTTTCCTTACAGTCCATACACTTCAGAAGGAAGGAAGTTACACACACCACAGTTTTGTCTGCCCACCCTCAAAAAATTCATGGTTTGTTTTTTTATTTTTGAGAAGCTCTTGTTCAGAGATATTACCAAAATTAAATGACTTGCAACATAAGACCAGACCCAAGCTCACCCTCTCTCGTCTCTCAAATATATAGAGATAGAGCTTTGCTGTAATTCACCAATTTTGGAGTGAGGCTTTTTCAAGCAGAAGTAGCCTGTGTTACATCTTTACCAAGTACCTGAACCTCAAAGTATTTAACTGTCATTTCTTATCCACGAGAAGCCCCAGAGATGATTACCAGCTTAGCTCCATGGCTCTCTCTGGTCACAGCTAAAAGACAAGCATCATAAAGACTCAGAGAAGTTTGGTTTCAGGTACAAAATTCAAAAAGACAAAAGTGAAGCACTTTAGCAGAACTTCAGAACTGACTCTCGGTTTGACTCCCTTTGCTCTTTGATGCTGGGGAGGAGATGTAGCTGAAATCCCAGTAATTTACTCTCAGGATCTTCACTGTTCTGTCCCTGCTCCCAGCTCCCTCCCACTCCCGACAGTCCCTGAGCAGAGTAAAATACCTAAATAACTCTAGAGTGTGGCCCAGAATCCCCCAGACTGAGGAGCTGTTTTATTATGCACCACTGTCTCTTGCTGACTTGAGAGGTCGTGCAGTAAAGGCAGGCCTGCTGAGATGTATTACCTTCCCATTTGACAGTTAATTACTTGTAATTACCTACCTTCTTTACCTACAGACGTAGTCTGAAGATTAATACATTAAGAAATGTGAGATGCTCATCTAATTCATTCCAGGCTCCTACCAGGACAGAGGGGAATTCCATGCTGGTCAGGACCTTGCTGGGATGAGCCAACCCTGTGGGCTGGGTTCAAGGCTGGCAGCACTTACTGGTACATCGCCTCTGGGGCTTGAGAAACTCACCCGCTACAGAACCAAAGGGCTTCTACCACCCAGGGCCTGACTTCAGTATCAGAAGCTGTGTGAGAGCTTATAAATCGTTCTGAGCATTAAAAGGAACTGTGTTCCTAGAGGGACTGTTTATTTTTGATCACCGAGGATCATGGTATTATTTGCAGTCAGTGGAAAAGGTGGTCACCAAGCTCACACTGAGGTTTAGAGAGACCTTCTCTTTCTTGCTCTGTTTTCATCCATTTCCTTCCAAAGGACCGAAGCTGTCCAGCCTTCACCCCAACACAAGACCGATAGTTCTGCACCGCTTGGCAGGATGAGACTGCACATTGTTCAAAACCATGGGCAAAGGCTACCTGATAACCTACCCACAGATGGGCTCACCTTAGGAAGCGAGTGTTTCTCTCTCCAAAAAAGTAAAACCTGTGGCTGATCTTCCAGCTAGCTTGGATCTAAGAACATCAACCCAAATATTTTTCTTCTTCCCTTGCCTATTTGCACTTTTTCCCTAGCCTCCTTATTTTGAACAGGAGAAGGTGGCCACTGTTTTTTTCATTTAGAAGTAAATTTGGGGAATAACCTTTTCTTCTGCTCCAAGATTGCCTGACGACCTGCATTTAACTCCTCTGTAAAGTCAGGCTTTTAAGTTTGCTCGGCGCAAGCACTCTGCTAAATGCTTTTATTCCTTTTATACATGAGCATGGATACACTTCCCATTTTGGCATGAATTTTCTCAGGCAGGTGATACTAAAGTGAGACGAAAGCTGTGACCTCAAAACCCTCAAACTCCTGTAATTAAGTTCACATGATTGTGCCATCACGCCTTTGGTTTTCTAGGCCCTACTGGTTTGATTTTTCCGAACTCTACTGCTTTCTTTACTCAGCTGCACCAACATATTTTGGCTTTAGCTGGCACTCTGGGTTATAAAAGTACCGTAAGCGTCACGAATTTTTATTCTAAGTGGAAGCCATCATTCAAGAAGCCATACTTATTCTCATGCAAAATGCACTGCAGTCAAAGGGCGTCAAAGGAAGTATTTTCTTTGGCTCGAGATGGCCTCGAATCAGGCAGCATGCCTGATATTAAAAATTAAGGAAAGAGGTTAAAATTAAAAAGACGCCACATTAATAGTTAGGGTCTTCTTCAGAAAGGCCTGTTAGGATAAAAAAAGATAGAGGTTAAAAAAAGAACTTTAGTTTTTCTCTGCTGTACTAAAAATGGCATATTGTGTTTGGTCATGGAATAAATAGTACTCAAACACGCAAAGAATTGGACCAGAATTTGAATGGAATCTGTATAAATTTTAAGACACAGATTCTTCAGGGGCAAAAAGAAAAGGAATTGATTACTCTGAAAACATCACCAGAAAATATAAATGGACTCAAGTGATCTACGAAACTTCAGGCGAGTTCGACCTCCTGAGGTAACGATGAAAAGTTTATTGTTTTACTATTGCTTATCGGAAATCATAACAGCCAAAAAGATCATTAGCAGCTCAGGATCAGAGAGCATGGAAGGTTTAAAAATAGAAATGTATCTGTGCCTTGAGATTTATTCACTCTTAAGCTATTTAAGACTACAAAATATTTGTAAGACAGTATCTTAGAAACACAATGACATGGAAATCCAGAAAATTCAGGCTCGTACTGTTGACACAATAGGGTGGGCATGATTTCCTCCTCCTCAGCTCCACCAACTTGAGTTGTGTCTTTGCCACAAACTTTGGGCATCAAAAAGCGTATTTTAGCAATGGTTCCAAAACGGGCCACAAACTCACCCGCAGCTCTACTCTCTCCTACTCTTGTCTGCAGTTGCTCTTAGACTAAGAAAAGGCAAAAGCATAATTATTTTCCTTTTAATACATCAATGCATCAGGGTTTGGCTTTCTTTTTCTTTTTAAACATCTTTGATCAAAGCAGGGGTCTCACACATACAATTTTATGGCAGCAGCACGCCAGGAACAGGTTGAATGCACGTCATGGAGATAGAATCATGGAAGCATTCAGGTTGGAAGAGACCCTTGGGGTCATGAAGTCCAACCATCAGCCCTACTTGACAAAGTTCTCCCCTACACCAGATCCCACAACATCACATCTACTCTCAAATCAGTATAGAATTCAGCTGTATTTGTACCAATACAAATATTGCTGTCTTTCATCAAACCTGGTTCATATGGCAGCTCTGAGATGCGTCGAGGTGCATCCAGTTATGTCCTGGTGATTTCCAGATCCCTGTTTCTCTGTGTTAATGTCTCCTCCCGCTACCCCCAGCCCTTTTCCAGTGAACCCTTAATCCTGCCTCAAATTTGCTATTGGCAAAACCAAGCCTTGTTTCTACTTGCGTCACAAATATGGAAAAAAACCCTTCATGAAAAGCACCACGATTACAGGGCAAATCTCGTTCTGGAAGCATTATCTCCTAATAGGCTCATATCTACTACTTTGTCTTTAAGAAGTGACAAAACCAAACCAGTCACCAACTTTGCGGTGATTTACCTGCTTCTGTTTTTCATATCCATTATTTTGGGACTGAATTCCCACCTCCTGACTCCATTTCATTAGTTAGACCACTGATTTTTTTCTGTCTGGAATAGGAGAATCAGTATGAAGCCTCACGCTTTGTCTTCTCGCAGAACAGCTAAATGGGAGCAGGATGAAAAATTGGCAATGGCAAGTGAGGTTCAGAGCCCAGCTTGGCTTGGGCAGATCCCTCTGGGCAATAAAAATGCCATCTACACAGTGTAGCCTTTCTGCTGCCTGAGCTACTCCCCTTCAGACTTACATTCAGCAGGACAGAGTGGAAGGAATCCCTCCAGTTTCATTCCTTTAGTTTTACTATTTCATTTTTTTCTTAATAGCAAATACATTTTTCAATTTGAATTAACAACCCAAAGAAGGACAATTTGAATGAACAACCCAAACCTTCCCCATTAGGAGCCTGGTTCAAATGTCTCAATGAAAGCTCTTACTCCTTACATTCTGCTAAATGCCTAAGACTGATGACAGAAGAAAATTCATACATCCATCACTTAATACTCAGTATTTATGGTCCATGCCTGTGCTAGAAGCCAAACCTCCCTTTGTGCTCACTGAGACAGATGCATCTTAGGGGGGGTATTCATTTAATCACAGAGTGGGTATTTATAGCCACTAGAACCCGAGATTTACCTTCTACGTTGTTGGGAAGATGTCTAGAAATGAAGCAGTCAAGTCCTGCAAACGCTTCTCAGTTCTGGCCTCTGCTCTGCCTCTGGAAAGGCTATCACAGATCCACTTTTTGGCAAACTTTCACAGGAATGACTGTATTTCTCAAATCTAACATAATTGGACACTCAGAGCACAAGGAGGGATGGGAATAGAACCTGTCCCACAGGAGAAGCTCTTGCATATTTAAGTTTATTTCAAATAAGTGTTCAAGGAAAAAAAAAAAAAAAGAACTAAAACAGATTTAGTATATATTTGCTTTTCTTAAAAAATGATTCCATGAAAGAGTTTTATAGTTATCTAAGTAGTAATACAGTTTTTATATACAAAATTCCATTTCAAACAATTTACTGTACAAAAGAAAGTATAAGCAACTGTTACTATTTCATGATTTCAGCAAATAATGAAAAATTCGGATAAGTATGTGTTCAGGATACAGTTCTACCATTTACAGGAATGTCAGTATTAAGCCGGGAATACTTTCAGATCAGTATTTACAGATGAAATTCCCTTCGAGGAAGTTCCCCTAAGATTTCTCTTCAGAAATAGGTAGTTCATGTTTGGCTTTCTTCTGGAGCTTTTGGGCTTCCAAGGAATGAGAGGAAGAAGGCTTTTCCCCCTCCCTGAGCTGTAGGGATAGAATCCTGCCTGATTTATTGCCCCTCGCAGCCCTATTGCAGTCAGTGGGTCTGGTGTGGTGAACTCTTCCTACCAATTCCTACTGCTTCTTGTGGGAATGAACCAGGCAGGATTTGGCCCTACAGTAGTACGCTACCATAAGATACAAATTTTAAAAATAGTGACATTCCTGCAAGTCAAAATACAACAGAAACAAGAGTTAACAAAATATAAGCCCTTTATTAATAAAAATCTTTGGTTGGATCAATACTTTAAATAAGCTTCAAGAATATTTGGTTAATACCATTTTCTTTCTTCCACATAATTTTTCTTCTGGTACCTTCTTTGGACAGACTACAGAAAAATATCGAGTTTATCACATACTTTAAAACAAATAAATATATCAAAAGCTAAATATGGCATTTATTTATCTTTTTTTTTTTTTTTTTTAAATTCTAGCATAAATCTTTAAATTAGTTTGGCAAAGAAAAAAGAAGAGGAAAGAAGAAATAACTAACTTCTCTTGAAAACAGTCTTTCGACGCTTGGTTTTGTAACAAACCATACAGTAGTTAGACTTTAATGAAATCTTTCAGTTTTACTTTATTTTTCAGTTCTGTATTTTGCAATGCAAGTGCCATGGACAAGACAAAGCAACAAAAGAAATGAGGTTAATTGCACCAATATTATTTGGAAGTGCAGTTTATCACTTGACAAAGCAAAACTAAAATGTACTACGCTTAAAAAGAGTTGTACTGATGGGATTCAGCTAGGCATCGTACGGAAGGACTTTAGTTATACTTTAAGGAAGCTCCTTGTACAAAAGATAGAGTATTTTAAGACAAAAGTAAAGTCCTGTAACTAACTGAAGGTCTGGTCCTGTAGCCCCAGTGCAGGCAAAGCTTCCATTGAGGACAGTAAGTGGGACATGGTCTGGATTTACTGCTCTGGCACAGACTCTGGGAAGTGCCATTTGGCAGCAGAAAGTCTGTGGGAGCCACTGGCTGCGAAGAAGGGGTGCAGACTCCTTTCTCCTGCAAAGGATGGAGGGCTACAGAGAAAAACCTGGCTACCAACAGGATGTGCTAAAACAATGGGGAAAAGGGAATCTCCTCAACAACAACAGTGTCCCGAGTACTAGGCAGGGCAGTGTGAATCACTGTAGCTCTAAGTGTGCTCATCGATTCAGGGCATTTAACCAAATGCTCTGCAATCATCTACCCACTGGGAGGATCTGCGGAATTGTGCTGCTGCTGCTGCCTGGCCATGAGCGAGGAGCCGCTGGGGAGCTGCTCAAACCCAGCCCATGGCAGCGGGGGGCACTGAGGTAGCTTCATCCACATCAGTTGTTCATTGGTTGAAAAAAAACAAAACAACCCAAAGAAATAAAAAAAAACAACCCCAAAGCCCCAAAGCCTTCTCCAGATTGACTTTTCTGATGTTTCTGAAGAGAGCAGTGCCCCGGTGAAGGTCTTGGGTACACAGCAGATTGCCTGCCACCAGTGCCCCACGCACCCCCGTGACTCTAAAGCTCAGCTGGAGCTCTGCTTCTTTCAGACCCGTGGGTTCAAACACAGATGTCTGCCAGCAGAGCTAAGCCCTGTCTTGGGAAGCCAGTCAGCCCAGTAGGCTTTACGTGGTCTTTCTCCTGCCAAAAGGAATACCAGGGCACACTCTAAAGTTGATTTTGGATATACATTATCTGGTTACCCCAGATACTTCAAGACTGGGGTGCCAAAAATGTTTTAAATTAGTAGTATTACTACCTAAAATTTACCTGTATCTATTTAGTTAATTAATAGGCTAAGGTCAAATTCTTAGAGAATCTCTCAATCAAGATGTACTAAGTACTTGCATTTTTTAATGCACGCCAACCTCAATAGTGTCACCGACCAATGAAATATAAAAATTCCCTGCATTACTGCTTGTGCAAAAGAAAAAACAACAACATTATCAGGAATCGAATGTGGTCCTCCATATTTGTAAGAAGAGCATTTCTCACAAAGATGGGAGCAGAACGGCAGCACATCCTTCAACATGCACCAGGTTGTCCATTAATGGAGTCCTGCCCTTTGCACGGTGGCTTGTCACTCAGTGGAATGCCCCGACATATGCAACTCCCTCCTCTTCTATACGTCCAGAGGATACGAATGGCAGGAGGACAAGCTCCCACTGCGGCTCCTGGAGAATTTGGGGCTGTGATTGTTACAGTTTTCACCTTTTTTCTTGTCGTTGTCTTTCCAGGTTTCCAGCATTTGCAGCTTCCCTTGCTCTTCTCTCATGAAGACCTCCACCATGAGAACTTTCTCTTTATGAATCTGCTGACTAATGTCCTTGGGAATGTCTGGGATAATCCAGTCAACAAAGTCACTCATAAACATGACCAAGTTCTGAAAATTAAATTGTGAGAAAATCTCAGCAAGGTCAAATGAAAGGATGACTGTCGGGGAAGGGGCTATTTTTGGTGTACTTAGGAAGAAAGGACAATATTTGCGTTGGGCTCAACAGCATGTCGCAAGCCTGATACTGAGCCAAATTCACCTCGACTTCTTGTTCGTGCTAGAAGCAGAGAAAACTGCTAGGCAGAAAAATCTCTGTGATTTATGTACAAATACTGGCAGAGCCACTTAGAAATCCAGGGGAAATATTGTCATTGATATATGAGTACCAAAGGCTTACGAGTTTTACATCAGAGAGGCAGAAGCAAATAACAAGGAGGTAAAATGATCAAGGTTGGTAAAATGCATTCCAATGAAATGCTTCTGACTTAAAAACCTTGATTCAACGAAAGGGAGGTTTTTCACAAAAAAGATACCTATTTTGTCCAAAAAGAAAAGGAATTGAAGCTTTGTAACAAGTTGTTTAGATAAGGCAGACTTAAAACCCTTGAGTCACAGCAACCAGCATCAGATAATGCTATTTTAGTGAAAAATGACAAGATCTTGCCTCCTTGTTCAGATGCCAGTTAAACTCCTGCTGGGAAAATTTTGGAAATTTCATTTCTTGGCTATGTCTAGGAATGAGTTGGGAAGAACTTTATGCTGCTTCAGTGAATTTGTTGAGGTCCTACTGGAGAAACCGGTGGGACCTAATTAGTATCAGCCTTGTGCTCCGCTGCTCACTACGGTCATTAAGTTGGTTCTGCACCAAACCACGTAAGGGAATTCTTGGGGATTAATTTTCGCCTGGGTGGGTGGGAGGGAGAGGGTGAATGAGGATGGGCAAATTTCTTTACTTTTCCATGAAATGGCTGAGAAAGAGGTATTTTCTTTGGTGTCATAACCTATTTCCAAAGGTGGCTCGTCTTATGTAGCTGAAGAAATATATCTCTTTTTTCTTTCTCATACAAGAAGTGCCTGTGGTATAAACCTACCTGGAAAACTATCACAAATGCTAATCTTGCTGCTAGGACAGCCCAGAAATCCTTTGAAATGTCGTACTTGTTTTCAGACCAAGGGGGTTCTCGATAATCTTTGTATCTGCAAAAGAAGACTCAGTAAATCAGTGCTGTCATTTGGACACTTCGGCACCAGCAGGAATTAATGCCCAACAGTAAATCAAACTATCTGAAAGCTAGTTCACTCTTACATCATGACACTGTCTTAACCTCTCAGAACCAAGACACAGCTGAAAGCCTTCAAGTCTTACTCAAAAATTAAAGGTATTCAGTCCTGATACGCTCCGATTAGTACAAATATATCAATTATGCATAAAGATGGAGTAAACTCCACAGCTCAGATAATTTTATTTGCTTTTTAAGGTCAGTACAAAAAATGACAACTGTCCATCATGAACAAAAGCTCGGAGCTGAATTTTACCATATAGAGAGAAGGCAAGCAGTTTGCCGTAGCTGTGGCTTACCGACAATCTATGAGCTAATCAACAATAGAAATGGGACCAAGAAAAAGACATTGAATTTTAAACCACAGCATCCTGCCAGTCTTTTGAAAGAATTAGGGTTCTGTATTTCTGAGTGAGTTAAAAAAACCCAGAATATGGAAGAAATGATGGGATGGGAAGAAGAAAGGGGTTAGGAAACACATAAACCTGGCATTTTTCCACTGGACCACGCCACTAACACTTCCCTTCTCCAAGTTCTGTGCTCAAAGCATGTTTGCCAACCTCGTTTATCCTGTGCCCAAAGACCACCAGTAGGAAACCAGGAGAAAGTAAAAGCAAACAAAGCTAATATATATGCAATTTTCATTGTTTTTCTTTTTCTTTCATCTCAAAAGTGATTTTTCTGTTCAGCAGTCATTTCACCAGCTTAACTCGCACTATTCAAATTTATAAAGATTATAAACTAGAAAAATAATATGACTGTAAAGGTGATGGTTTATTCCTGGTCAGTTTGTGTAATTGAAGTAATCTCTCCCTTTTTTTCTTCCCTGGAATATCATTTTCTTCCTTGTTCTCCTCTTCCCCACTCCAGTTTTGCTGGTCTACGTGCTTCCAGTGTAATATTTGGCTTTGGTCCCCAATTCTAAGTGTTAAACCATTTGTTTTGAAGATGATGCATATTCTAAGGACTCCTATGCACTGACCTAGATTGCTTTAGAAGGAAAAACAGGCAACAATAATTTTCCTTTAAAAATGAAAATTATATGTAGAGATTGTTACAGGCATGCAGATTTCCTGTACCATGACACTGGCAGTGGGTCTTAAGTTCCAGTGCAGATAAGGATGCTATTATAGAATCATAAAATCATTCAGGTTGGAAGAGACCCTTGGGATCATCAAGTCCAACCATCAGCCCTACTCTACAAAGTTCTTCCCTGCACCAGATCCCCCAACACCACATCTAATCTCCTCTTAAACACAGTCAGGGATGGGGACTCCACCACCTCCATTACTCTCATCAGGAATTGCTACAGAAGCTGGACATAAAAAGAGAGGTGTACTGCAATGTCATGGTCATTCTCTCAAGTAGCACATCATACAATAACGTGACATCACAGTAACATCGTTTTGTTCCCTTAAAGCACCACTGTGCTGTTTATCATTATCTCCTATCCTGAAAAAGGGAATACATAAAATTATAAATCTGTGCATGGACAAACCCTGAAGGTTAGAATGCTGATCTCTGTTTCCCAGAATAAGCAGTACTTTGTATGCAGGTGTTGTAGTTACTTAATATTTAAGCCAAAATGTTCAAGGCAATGGAGCCATCTGATATAAAAGGCTACCAAGGTGCTAAAAAAGTATTGAAAATACAAGGGGGAATGTAAAAATTGATCCCATTCTTAGTCAGCTGTGAAAACAAAGTTAGTTATTGCTTAAGAGAGTACCTGCATATCTGAACCTCGTAGCCCAGATCCATGGGGTCGTTTGGAGCTGTTCCTGCTTGAAAATCGCTGACATTAAAAGAGGATAGTGTATGGTTGACGAAGCCATGCATGGTGCCATTCTCACTGTACATATACAGGTACACGAGGCGTGGAATGAAGTCGGATGTGAATGAGATCACAAATGCCTAAGCCATAAGAGTAAAGAGTGAGCCCAATATTCAGGCAGTGGTTAAGTTAATAATACACTCCAGTCACGTCTCGCCCAAACAACTCCCACAACTTCAGAAAACGAGGAGGGAGGCTGCAGCCAAGGGGGCCCTAAAGATAGAGTATTCTGTGCTGCAACAAGAGAGTATTTACTGCTTACTCTTCTGAGTTGCAGGATATTCGACGGAGCAGTTCCACTACTGTCATTCTACCTGGAGAACTACTTGAATTCCCCAGGGAATGGAGCAGCCGTACTGCCCCCCTGGCCCCAGCCCCAGAGAAAAGCCAAACACAGTACTGCTACCCCCTGCCCCAGTCACAGCTTGTCCCTGGTACATTCTATGAGGTCCAACCGATGTGACTTCCAAGTACTCTTCTGTTCTGACAGTGAACTGACTCCTTAAATTGTCATTGCATTGCAAAAGGCCATTAATTGTATGTGGCTTTTAACTGCATCAAGATAAAAGGATGGGCTGACTGAGCCCAGTTTTATGTTTTTTATGGCCACAAAAATTGCATTTTATTCGGTCACTTCCAAAGGTTTTCTAAAAATGTCACACCCAAAACGCAAGAGAGCCAATTCGGCTGAGTTCTTCCTCCCTTTAGCCTTTCTCTTTTATCGTTATTAGGAAACATTCTCACTGGCATAAATCTCATCTACATGCGGAACAAACACAGTACAAAATGTTTTACTTATTTTATGATAAAGAGGGGCAGTACATAGATCAAAGAGGGAAAAATAACACCGGATAATGACAAAGAGAGACTGCATCAAAGAAAAAGGGGGGTGGGGGGAGTGGGAAGTGGGGAAAGAGAAATTATTTCCAAAGGAAAAGAGGAGAAATGGTGCAGACAAGTGAAGGCAGCATATCAAATTACCCAAAGAATGGTTTGGCCACAGCACAACCGACACCTGTGGGCAAAGCGAAGGGGTTTCCAGTCTGGATAATGGTGGATAATCCAAGAGGGCCCGTGGACATGTGGCTGTAAGCCCCTCATGAGCCCTGTTTGCCACATTGCACATATGCTTTCAGCATGTCATTCAGCTTTTTTGTCATCTTTCCCCAAGTGGGGCACAATGAAGAGAATCAATTTGGTTGTCTATTCATATAGAGTATTGGATAAGTACATAAAAGGAATATATTAAGGTGGGCTAAAATCTAATTTCACTGTTGAAGTAAAAAATATTTTCATAGATTTCAGAGCTATCTGAGTGAGAGCAACAAAGTTTGAGGCCAGATTTTCAATAGAGGGAGGACTGTGCTCTGCTGAGCTGAACTAACTCCCAGCCAGATGATTACCTGACCCTAAAAAGGGCACTGAAATGAAATAATACATCATCTTAGTGATAGCATTTCCACAAAGCGAAAGTCAGCAGCTGTGGTCTTACTTGCTTGAAGGGGAAAGCTGTATTATGAAAACATTCTGGAAAAAATAGCTGCAACAACTACTTACTATTTCATATTATTGCTACAGCTGCTCCCACCACTTCAACATAAACACTGCATACGATTCTCTAGCATTTCACAAAATTTCCAGATGATATACTTTCATTTGATTTGAAAGGCTGAACTAAAAGTCATGGAGCAGAATGGAAAAGCCAGCCTATTGAATTACAATTTTATTCATGCCAAATTACTTACATTTATTATGACAGCAAGCTTTCCGATACCTCTGAGGATATTATACCAGATTCCTAGGGAAGGAGACAAACTTGTAAATGTTTTTCCAATCATTAAAATGAGATAAATTACATTTTTAGTTAACAGGGTTAGAAGTACTTATGACTGTGGCAAACTAGAGTTATATTTTAAGTTAAAAAAAGAACAACTTCTAAGAGATTAATTTAATAACCTTTAAGCAAAAGGGAGCTCAACTTTGTCTTCCAAAGCTATGTTTAGGCACCTCTTATTTTGTTTTTAGGTTTTAAACTAAAAGCTTCTTTGAGGAAGAGGAGGGCAAATGTGAGACAAAAGAATGCCGACATAGGTAGGAAAGAAAAACATCATGACATTTCATTCAAACTTCTCAAACGCTCGAGGAGAAAAGAGAAAGCTACAGACAGGGAGCTGGGACCTCCACGAACGTGGTCAGAACATACTGGTCTACCAGTTTTAAGGACTTGAACCTGTCTCTACACCTTCTCATCACTATTTATTCTACCTCACTTTTAAGAAAGCCAAGCTCCTGTGGAGCCACTCAGTGGGATTCTTCCATTTGCATCTGTAAACCACATAGATATGGGTTTCCCCAGCATGGGCTCTGTGTGTACAACATGTAATTCCAACCCACCCCATAGTGACCCAGGTTCAACCCCTCTGGATCTAGTCTGAGAATGATGCATGAAGTCCCACAGGTCTGCGCCTTCCCCCTCTCCAGATTCCATTCCTCATGGGAGGCCTTTCTCTGAAGTCTACTTAAAGTGCTGGTTTAGTGTATGTGCAACCCTTGGCCACTCAAACATTCGCCTGGTCATTAGTGACAGCCTGGAAATTTCTCCTTAATTGAAGTCTTGATGGAAAAATCCAGGGCTGCCACCAGATCCGTGTGGTTACAGCCTTTATGAACCACTCTCTTAGACTGGGTCTGAAAAGGAAAGAAGATGTAGGAGGCTTTACGCAGGGTGACACCCCTGGAAGAGTCCTCCAGGCTGGCCAAATCCTTTGCTTGGTAACTAACTCGTACTTCATGTAGCTGTGGTCTTCTGACACAGCCTGGGCAGAGAACAGAACTGAACTTCAGGAACAGCTACTCAGTATCAGTGGAAGCAGAGACAGACCTCTGTTGCTGCCAGTGGGACCCATGGCCGTTAGCAGGTGGGACCTTCTCCTTTTCTGATCCTGCTGACTCCTGCCCTAAAAACTCATCTGGTTTGTCTGTGGCCATCTTGCAGTCTCTGGCTTTGGGATGTCTCTGGAAGAAGTGTGGTTCTTTCACCCACGAGAGTGGGACTGAAGTGCAATGAATTGCAATTAACACCCCCTCAACAACAAACTCCTAAACCCCAAAACATAACAAAAAACCCCAACAACAGCCTCCATAACATGTCCCTCCAGCAACCTTAGCCTGTAGCATCAAATGAACCAGCCACAAAACACCCCAAAAGCAGAGTCTGGGTAAAGTCTACTGCCTTTACTGCTGTTTGGATGACAAAACACGATGTTTTGAGGAAGATGATGAGCCACAGGGATGAGCCCAAGGAAAAACTCTGCTTGCACAATACCATGATGACCCTGCTGACCGTCTCTGTGATAGGAACAATTATTTTAATGACCTTTTCACATGTAAGGAACCAACATTTGGGAGAAGCAGCTTCCTCATGACATATGCCCATAGCTGTCAGCCCCCCCGGCGTAAAGGCAGACGGCTCCATTGTCACCCTCCAACCGCAGAGCCTGGTTCCTGCTGGATCCACGGCAGCTCTCAGGCTTCACCCATTCGACATTCATGTTGAGCAAGGACGAAGGGATCGATTTTTCCAGAAGACTTTGCAGCCTCCTCCCATCCCAAGTGTATTTCTCCAGCCCAGTCCCCAGTTATTAAATGCAGACATTTTTGCTTCCGCAAGGAAACGGCATTGCCAGGAAGAACCGGTGAAGTGCAGAACCGTGAGAGATATTTCACCATTGTATTGATCATTTTGATTTGAAAAGCAATATTGTTTACTTAATAAAATATTTATCTGGATTTAAAGCGCTGGCCTTCCTATTTTAAAAGTAAAGGCTCGATAAGTTATGACAGTTCACAGTTAAGCCACAGACTAATGTTTTGAATTTTCCTATAAATACCTTCCTGTTAATGAAACTAACTCAGCATAATAATATCCTGCCATCAATCTGGGAGCAAACAAACAGGGATAACAATAGCAACGTGCTCTTACCTATATCCTTTGCTCGGACTGCTACCGGTCTCCTCAGCTCAGTTACAAATTTTTTGGCATCGAGACGGATTTCAATGATGTTGTTCAACAGAGCAAACAAAGGCGCCAGCGGGAAGGATGCCACGAACAAAGTTACAAACCCAAACTGGATAACTGAAAAGAAAGAGAAACCATTTCAGTGGCTGTGGTCTGTATTTATCAAATATGTGCATCATCACGTCAGTGCTGTCCCCCCAGATTCTAAGACAATGCATGCTGGGAGACTAAATCAGCATTTTAAACAAAGCTGATTAATAAAGATGATTAAGGCAACAGAGATTATTAAAGGATTGGAGCATCTCCCTGATAAGGAGAGGCTGAGGGAGCTGGGACTCTGTAGCCTGGAGAAGAGAAGGCTGAGGGGAGACCTTATTAATGCTCACAAGGATCTGAAGGGTGGGCTGAAGGAGGATGGAGCCATACTCTTCTCAGTGGTTCCCAGTAACAGGATGAGGGGCAACGGCACAAGCTGGGAGACAGTAAATTCCATTCACAGATGAGGAGAAACCTCTTTGGGGTGAGGGTGGCAGAGCCCTGGGAGAGGCCGCCCAGGGAGGGTGTGGAGTCCCCTTCTCTGGAGACCTTCAAGCCCCGCCTGGATGATGTCATGAGTGATGTGCTCTGGGCAACCCTGCTTTAGCAGGGGAGTGGGAATGGATGAACTCTAAAGGTCCCTTCCAATTCCCTGATTCTGTGATTTTCTGCCTCAGGTATGGTTTGCCTGATCACTACTCAATTTGGTCCTTGGAGGGCCAGTTGCACCACCTAAGGCAAGGCAAAGTAACCAGAAGGATGGGGAAGCTCCTAAAAATATTTTTCCCTGGGTGAAGCTGACACAGGAGTGATTGGAAGGAGTAAGATTCCTGCAGCGACAGTGTTATCTCTGCAGAAATTTGCCAGGATTTTAGCTCTTGTTAATCCCAGCAGAAGCTTTCTCTTCTGAAGTGCTTTGAAAAGGACACAACTGATTCTCCACCTTTCTGGAAATAACTTGCTTCCTGCAACCTGGGATGGTATTTGTTTTTGTTTGATGAGGTCATCACAGTGATATCATACTCATCGTGGTACCGTAGGAGCCCCATCTTTCTTTCCCTCTGTTCCTTCTAAATGCTGATCTCAGTAACTGCATCATTTCTTACTTTTAGGAACTGACAGCATGACCTCATAGTTTGTTCCAGTAAATTTCAGTCCATCTGTTTCAATTACTCTGAACATCAAGGTCATCAGATATTCTAATTTGCCTCTGTGTTTACTGGGCATGCCCATTTTGGGTAATAGTATACTTGGTTATCCTTTACCACTATTTTTCCCTGGTTATTCCTTAAAATACTAAATAGAGTGGCTCCTTAAAGAGAGATTCTTCAGGAATGTCAGCCTTAGGTTGAACAGTTCTCAGGCGTTCTGAGACTGAAAGTAGGAAAAGAAACATAGCTGTACAGCTGCAGCAAGGTAGAGTGATATCCAGTGCCTCAACTCAACATAACTCCTTGAAAAAAATGAATTGTATGTGATCTGTCAAGTATAACCTGGTCTACAAGCACATACCTCTCCCAGATTTAGTCCAGATTCCAGAAAACAGAAAAAATTTGGTGTGAGAACACGCAGTGGAAATGATCAATTCTGAATTAAGTAACTTCTTTCCAAGGTAGGGTGGAACTGGTGACAGCGTGTGCCTCACAGCCTCAAGATTATGCCTTTTAATCATTTGTATATGAAACTTGACCGTGATATATCACATGGCTTGAAAGAAAATATCGAAAATACAGTGCTAAAGTAAGGGCTCATGAACAGCAGAGACCACAATTCATCCCTGAAGCAGCCAATGGCTGAAACGTGCTGCAGTCTGACACTATACATTTTAATAGAATCATAGAATCACATAGGTTGGAAGAGACCCTTGGGATCATGGAGTCCAACCATCAGTCCTACTCTACAAAGTTCTCTCCTACACCAGATCCCTCAACATTACATCTAATCACCTCTTAAACACATTTAGGGATGGGGACTCAACCACCTCCCTGGGCAGCCCATTCCAGGGTCTGACCACTCTTTCTGTGAAGAATTCTTTCCTCATGTCCAACCTAAACCTACCCTGTTGCAGCTTGAAGCCATTCCCTCTGTTCTAAAATTCCCTCTTGTTCTATCAATAATGAAGTTACGCCTCATATCTACTGTCCCCTGAGTGTACACTTCAAAAACAGCATCTCTCCATCCCAAATAGAATAATTATAGTTTAAAATGCCTTCCTTCCCCCTCACTCACTCATTTCCATATATTCAGGGGTAAGTCCAGCAAAAGGCTCCAGGTTATAGTCCACTTCATAACGCTGCTTTTTTTTCATGTGCTCTTCATGGTCTAAAGAACGCCGACGCTTTAATTTCATGTATCGTATAAATTTCTTCATTTTTCTGGGGGAGAACGAAATAATTTGGTTACTATGCCATTCTGATCAAAGTGCCCATTTTTCAGTTACTTTACATTAAACAAGCCATGTCCATACCTATAGTATACTATTTCCACACCTGTTTTCATAAAAACTGTGCAAGAGCCACAATATGTTAAAAGTGTCAGGGATCAGCATGCACAGGTTCTGAAACACGGTTATAATTGAATTATCATACAATCATATAGAATCATACAATGGTTAGAGTTGGAAGGGACCGTAAAGATCATCAAGTTCCAAGTCCCCTGCCCTGGGCAGGGACACCTCCCACCAGACCAGGTTGCTCCAAGCCCCATCCAGCCTGGCCTTGAACCCCTCCAGGGATGGGGCAGCCACAACTTCCCTGGGCAACCTGAGCCAGGGTCTCACCACCCTCACAGCGAAGTTCTTTCTGGTATTTAATCTAAATATTGCCTCTTTCAATTTAAAAATTTGCCCTTGTCCTATCTCTCCACTCCCTGATAAGGAGTAATTATGTTATATATGTTAATTATATGTAATTATATCACACCTTTTACTAACGAGTAGGAAAGCAGCAGATTGCCTCCCACTTTTCAAAGACATCTGCATTGCTGGATGCTGCAAAAGTCTTGCAGGTGGCCTATGAACCATGTTCACGTCAAGGGGCAGTGGCTGCACAGTGAACAGCGTAAAAACCCATGAGTTTAACAAAAAAAATAAAAGGCCAATGGCATCCTGGCTTGCTTAAAGAATAGTGTGACCAGCAGCAGTAGGGAGGTGATTGTCCCCCTGTGCTCAGCACTGGTGAGGCNGGTTGGACTTGATGATCCCACGGGTCTCTTCCAACCTAAATGATTCTATGATTCTATGATTCTATGGTTGCTACTTACGGGATGCCAATCTCAAATAAATTGTTCTGGATCAGCTGCTTGCCCAACATGATAATACTGAGCTGGATACACAACTCCATGAGGCAACCACCAGGAGCACACTAGAGGGGACAGAGGAAACGTTGGTCAGAACATCTGGTGGGTCCCCATGGCAGGGGTGGCTGGTGTTCCCACCCACTGAGATCACAGACAGGGCAAAATGCAGTTACCTCTTCCATTCGGAAAGAATGGAAAATGTAGACATAGTCTCCTGGCCTTCCAACAAATCTAGGGCACAATGGTTAGAATTATAAGCTTTGTATGTATTTTATAATTTGATTCCTAAGGTCATCTATGTCAAACTCTATGTCTTTGACTGGGACCACCTAATGTTTAACCCTGGAAGTGGGAATGAAAATATTTAACTTTGGTTGTGTTTTAATGAGTAAGTCCTGTTTACTGAGTAAACAACTCAGTAAAACACCAGTTGTGTGTCCTACAATATTATTACAGGCACATCTCGGCAGAACTTCTCTAAGGGAATCCCCGTTTCTGTTGCCTTAGCTGGAATGTGCCACATGGAGTATTTAATTCAGCCTTGAGATCTGGCTGCAAGAGACGACACTTGCTAGGATGGAAAGTTGAGTTGCCAATAGACAATGGTAAATGGCCTGGTGGGGGATTGTATCTGATTGTATCTCAACAAAATGGCTTTAATGACTTTGAGACAGCAGGTCCCTCCTTTATCCCATAAGGCTGCAGAGTTTTGGGGTCAATACTGAGGATTTTGTAAACCGGATTTACTTTAGCATTCAGCTATGGTCTTAGCTCAGCTGTCTCATAAGCAACAAGCTGAAACCCTGAACAGCCTTTGGCATTACTCACCGGCCTTTGAAGAAAGCGACGTAGAAAATGGGTGTGTAGGCATTGACAAATTTCAGCAGAAAAGCCTTAAAAATCAGCCGCTCTTCGAAATTCTTGTCAGTTTTGGGCACCTCTGGAACCAATGTGACACGGATAAGAAACGTTAAGGCATTATTCTACCCGCAACATTTCAAGACCTTATAACTGTGGACTTCGGGAACCACCAGCCATTTTTTAAACAAAGAGGTAGCAAAATGTATACATATTAAAGCAATATGGCCTCGCTGAGGTCAGTGGTCAACCTGCAGAGGATCCCAACATCTGGATTTCCCTTCCACATCTGGCTGAACACTGTGACAATCGCTTGCAGATGGACACGAACTTGTCTGAGAAGATTTCTGACCTTCTGGCACCCGATGCCTTTCGCAAAGGATTCAAAAAAATTTATTTCTACGCTGTTTTTTGCAGTGACAATTTTGTGTTTCTTCATGTGTGTTCGGCCAAATAAAAAAATGGCAGAAAATGAAAATAGCAATTGCGTGATGAAGAGGAGTGAAGTTCAAGATTAGGCAGAGCAGTTTCTGCTGCATCCCCTATCCCCATCGCCCAGAACTGGGTTAGTGATGGAAGCCACCGCTGCTGGAAGAAAATCTTCACAAATAAAGCTGAATCCACGTGTGCTTTGATAATTTTAAGTGGCTGGTTAGAATTTTTAGCCACGGGTTTGAATTTCCTGGCTTTGCTCGCCGCTTTGAAGTTAATCAGGAAAGCCAGCCATTTGGGTCCTCTCGTTTAAAATCGCTCTGGCAAACACCAGCTGGAGGTTTAAACCTACCGATCTGAGTTAGCCACCTTGCGATGCAGCCGTATACTTCATCCAGGATGATGATGACGACCAGATTGATAATGACCGCGGTGGCAGTGACGGTGACCCTAACGCTGGACCGGCCCGAGGGGGTTGAGCTGATGGCCAGCGCTGCTGCAGTCGAGATCCTGTATATGATGACTCCAAACACTATGGCGAACGTCAGCCCTACCTGCAAGGCAGAAAAACGCAGCCTATTAGGAAAGATTTAACTATATTTTGGGGGGGGACTTGGCAATGACCTTAAAAATGGGATCTTTGGGCCACATTTCAGTTCCACCCAATCAAGGCTCCCGGACACCTTGACGAACTGTGGGAAAAGATCCTCTCTTGCTAGTTATTTGATCATCACCTGAAAAAATGGATACAGTGACATCACAATCACATGCAAAAGGGTGGGGTTTTTTATCTATTAAAAGGCACCTAAATGTAAACTACTTGCCTATGTTAAAAGTATTAGTTGGTTTCCTTTCAGCCCTAACAGCAACAGCATTTATACATGATATCTGCTGTATTATAAAAGGAAGCCTGGGTTGAAGCACAGAGGAGTATTTCAGTTTAAGTCTACACAGAAGCCTTCAAATACCCTACTCAGACCCACTATGCTGTCATAATCCCAATCTGAATTCAAACCCGATGAAATCAATGCACTTCCTGGCATCACAAAAGGTGCACAAAATCTTACTCAGTTTTTCATTGCTTAAATAGAGGAAGAATTTAAAACATGATTCTTGTAAGGTACCAGTTCATCAGCTGAGAAGATTAGATTTGCTGGACTTCCATTCTCTGAAAACACAAACATCAAAAAACCAACCCCAAAACAGAATTCCTACCCCCCAAAACCAGATGAACTGAGTTAGTCTGGCACATTATACCACTGGAAAGGGCTTAAGCCTTTTTATCCATCTGCCAGCGTGTTCTCCCTCTTGAATTATTATTATTTCTTTCAAAATTTGTTTTAAGTGCTGATGCTTTATCAGCAAATGGAAAAAGGCTGTTCTCATCATTATTTTACCTTTTTCTTGAACTAAGTGCTCTGTTTGCAGTTCTCCTGTTACATGGTATAACCCCAAATTCGACGGATTGATGAAAAATGTTTGCAATCAGGATTGCAACTGGCCACACCATTTCTTTTACAAAAAGCATGGTATAGAAATGAGACTGTTCCATTCTTCCTGGCTGCTTTCTGAGGGGCTTTCTGAAAGTGTTTTAAATTATTAAACAATAAAATGCTTGAATTTTTTCCCTGGGGAAAAGCCATTGTGAACCACATCAACCTGATAAAGTCTGTACAATGACTTGGTAACATCAATTTCAGCTTTTGCTTACCATGAAGATGATGCCAACAAAATTGGTTAAATAGGCTGGAAAACGATCCTTCCACGTCAGCTTTTCTTTGTCCGTCTAAAATTTGGAAGGGGGGGGGAAGAAGGGTACATTATTAATAAAGAGAGAGCGTGTGATTTTGCACATGTGACAAAAACAGAGCGGGGTAAATACACAACCAGTTAGAAGATGCAAAGACACAGTGTTTACAGTTACAATTCCACACAGGCAAACTGTTTACTCCGTATCTAGGTTCAAATTGGTCAAGCGCCTGCGCTGCGGGTATAAATAAAGCAGATTTTTTTCTGTATACTTTTTGAAGGAAACATGCAAATAGGCTGTCATAAACCATAAACCATGAAGTAAGAGCTCTCCCTACTCTTAAATATTTTCTTTTGCTTTCCCTAGAAAAATTCTCCTTCTTCCCTTCTGCCTCCCAGTTAAGATTTGTAGCTTTGCAGTTGCACAACTGGTTCCGCTGAAATACAGATTAAGTATGCTACTGAGTAACTCCAAGCTGAACTCAGTTGACTGGGAGAATGGTGGTTTGGTGTAGGATAAGACTCAAAATTCCTTCAACCTGAGTGATTTTTAACTACCCAACAATCCATGGGGTCTTCAATGGACCACGCCAGTAGGAATTAAGGTGCATGTGTTTAATAACTCTTTATCACAGAATCAGAATCATCTGGGTTGGAAGGGACCTTTAAGATCATTGAGTCCAACCATTAACCTAAGACTGACAAAACCACCCCTAAACCATGTCCCTCAGCACCATGTCAACTGTCTTTTAAATGCCTCCAAGGATGGCGACTCAGCCCCTTCCCTGGGCAGCCCTTTTTGTGAAGAAATTTTTCCTAATATTCATCCTTAACCTCCCTGGGTGCAACTTGAGGCCATTTCTCTTGTCCTGTTGCCTGTGACTTGGGAGAAGAGACCGAGCCCCACCTCTCTAAAACCTTCTTCCAGGTAGTTGTAGAGAGCGAGAAAGTCTCCCCTCAGCATCCTTTTCTCCAGGCTGAACAACCCCAGCTCCCTCAGCCTCTCTTCATAAGACTTACTCTCCAGACTCCTCACCAGCTCTGTTGCCCTTCTCTGGACCTGCTCCAGCACCTCAATGTCTTTCCCGTAGTGAGGGGGCCAAAACTGGACACAGGGCTCAAGGTGGGGTCTCAGCAGTGCTCAATACAAGGCGATCACTTCGCTACTCCTGCTGGCCACGCTGTTCTTGATCCAGGCCAGGATACTGTTGGCCTTCTTGGCCACCTGGACTCACTGCTGGCTCATACTCTGCTGGCTGTTGACTAACACCCCCAGGTCGTTTTCCACCGGGTAGCTCTCCAGCCACTCTTCCCCAAGCCTGTAGCGCTGCGTGGAGCTGTTATAGAACACCCTAAACCCACCCAAGCAGCCACTGCCTGAATTTGGGTATGAAAACTTCACATAGAACGGTATTGCTCATCTAGAATCTTTCATAGACTTTGATGCCGGGAATTGTTTCTAAACACCAGAAAATAAAGAACAAAAGGAACATTATGGAAGATGATGCACACGTTACAATGAACATAAAAATATTACTCCAGTTCTATTTTTATTACATGCACGTTGTCTCAGGGAAGTGCAAGCAACTCTTTCAACACACGGCCCATGCTCCACTGCAAAACGTAACGCCAGTCCAGGATGGTAAATCTAAGATTAGCCATGCAGTGCCATTCCCAATGCACAGAAACAGTGTCCCACAGAGTGCTGAAGAAACAAGGGGAGGAAGGGGAAGAAACCCAGAACTGAAGGTGAATATTAAACAAAGGTTCAACAGCCAAAAACAAATTGATTTGTGTCTTCCATAATTACTCATAATTTGAGTTTCTTCATAAGTTTGAATAAAAAGAACCAATTTCACCCCAGCCATGACTGTCTTAACTCTTTGTCTCCATTTGTTTGCTGTCTCTTCTGGAAAATACCGATGCTTCTGATGGCAGTCGAAGGAAACAGAAAAAGGATGGGGCGATATAGCATTACAAAGCACTGCTCAATTAATTTATATACTCTCTACTGACTGAGGGTACATAGCAGTTCAGGCCTGCGTGAATGCTCTATTAGTTTGCTTAAGGCTTTGTGTTTCAGCTTTAGGTCAGTAAAACACCCCAACAACAACAACAACAAAGACAAACCCTTGCCCCAAATCCTGGGGTAGATCAAACAATCCTGCAAAGGATGTTATATTCTCTTTTAAATTTAGGATTGTGCCCTTCTTTTTCCTTTGTGGTATAAGGAATCTTTTATGATAAAGAATGTCCAAATAGTTTTTCCTTTAATTTTTAATTGGACTTATCTTGAAAAACGTTAGCAATTCCTGGTTTAGCTTTAGATATTTTCCCTTTAAGAAGATTTCCAAGTTGTCTTACAACTGTTGAATTTGAACTTTAACACTCTAGATCCCAATGAAAGATAATTACTGAGTCTTTCAGAAAAACCTCCTTTTCTCACGTTTCCCGAATTAGTAACATCCAAATTGAACACAGCCCAAAAAGTTATAAATAGCTTGGTTAAAAAAACAAACAAAACACCAAAACCCAAACCTCTCTTAATTGCTCAACTTTCATACTCTGATATTCAGAGTCTACCATTCATTAATTGTCCAATTACCCGACAGTCTTTCACATGTAAGATCTGAATCCCTAATATACGCTGAATCACAGTGAGCTGCAGGTTTTTAGCAGAACACAAGAGGGTCAGTATTCCAACACTGTTTATTCAGCCAGTAAGAGGGCAGCAACCTGACTTCTTTTTTTTGTCCTGGAAGGGATTTTAAAGCAGCATTGCAAGTCAAGCAGACGATGCTGAACCACTCTCACACCCTGCATCCTATAGACTAATGGGGACATAGCTCCATCTGATTTGTAGCATCTTTTAAGAGGGGCTGAATGTTATTTAAGGGCACATGACAAAAATCAGACCAATTCAGTTCAACGCCAGTCCAATCTATGTATTGCTGTCTCTTAAAGTGTGTTTCACATGGTTATTGGAGCTTTACTTGCATAGGGTTTTCATAAAATCCCAATTTAGGGCATGGTTACATGCTACTGTGCCACTGGCAAGTGACAGAAAGAAGGAATTTCTCCTGATAGATTTTGTTTACGCTGGAGCATTTGCTTCTCTGCTTAAAAACCTGGTCATAGAATCCCAGAATCATTTTGGTTGGAAGAGACCCTTGGGATCATTGAGTCCAACCATCAGACCTACTCTACAAAGTTCTCCCCTACACCAGATCCCTCAACACCACATCCAATCTACTCTGAAACACAGTCAGGGATGGACACAAGACTCAAGGTGTGGCCTCACCATTGCTGAGCACAGAGGGACAATCACCTCCCTACTTCTGCTGGTCACACTATTTTTTATGCAAGCCAGGATGCCCTTGGCCTTCTTGGCCACCTGGGCACACTGCTGGCTCATGTTCAGCCGCCACGTCCTTTTCTGCCAACACCCCAGATCCTTTTCTGCCAGGCAGCTCCAACCACACTTCCCCAAGCCTGTAGCCATCCATGGGGTTGGTGTGGTTCAAGTGCAGGACCTGGCACTTGGCCTCGTTGAAGGCCATGCCATTAACATTGGCCCATCTATCCAGTCTATCCCAGTCCCTCTGTAGAGCATCCCTGCCCTCAAGCAGATCAACACTCCCACCTAACTTGGTGTCATAAAAATGACACGAATGTCACACAAATGGCTGAGTTCTTGCAGTTAAGCAGGAAGAACATCTGGTAGGGTGGCAACCAGTCTTGTGAGGGAGAAAAGGAGCTTTTTCCCATCGGTCTGCTGCTGACAGACAGTAACAGGGAAGGAATTACAGCCTTCAGCGAAAGGGCAGAGAAGCTGCTCAGAGGGCCGGCACCGTCGGCTGGCGAGATGAACCTGCCCCTGGGATGACCGGCAGCACCTTTCTCACAGTGATGAAAAGAGCGAGTTAAAAGCAGGAGTGAGAGCTACCTTATTCAGTGGAATAAAATGGAAGTTTTAATAAGGCAGAAAGTTATTTATCAAAGCTGGAATTCCAGCAAGGAAATTGGTGTTAGTACTCCTCATTAATGCTCTAGGAATACTTTTGTTTACCAAAGAAAAGAAAAGCCTGGCAAGACAGAGAACTCCTGAGAGGCTTTAGCTACTTATATTAGCACAGAATAAGATGTTTTGGTACAGTTTTCTCAAACTTGATTCACTAGCCTAACAGGAGCACCCCTTCAATCAGCCCCAATCAGTTTCCCTAAGTCCCACTCTAATTATTAAAGACGTTTCTAGACTTAATCAGGTGTTGTGCACTGGAATACATCAAGTATCCCACATATTCTAGGACCAAAGGCATCTGGAATTTAACCACGACGTACAGTGAGTCCAGTTTTTACCCATTTCTCAGTCTTGGGTCATAGTGTCATGGAAATCTAGGAAATACTCATGTGGTAGTCATATAGTGTCTGCTCTAACAACCTTCTTTTTCAAATATTTTTTGGTAAGTCAAACAAACAGATATTTTTACCATACCTCTTTATGTTTGTGTTCTTTTCTCAGTGATTTTTCTAAAACTTTCGCTTCATATTCTGCTCTTGGATGATCCTGTGAAACAAGTCATATTTAATAAAAAGCAAAGTTATTTACTTTCTGTATCAACTACATACGAACTGTTTGCAGGTTGATTTCCTGATCGTTTCCAAGTTTTCTAACTGAATTCTAATTCCCTCTGCCATTTATGCCAACTGAGAGTCGACTATAATTTAAAAAGATGTTAAATCCTGCATCATTCACAGTTCTACAGCAGCAACTGCAGAACGATCTGCACTCACTATTAGACAGCGAGATGCAATGCTATGTGGATTAAATTTAGCGTATGGGTATACAGCACAATCTGCAGATAGCAAGGTTTGTACCTTGTGACATTATGCTTGGATTTTAATTACCTATCTTTTTGATAAAAATTAAATTTGGTGTGGCATTAACTGTCATTTCAGCGATCCTCAGCCGATGAGGGAAACAATTATCTGCTGTCCATATGCAAAATATGGCTTTGGGATCCCAGAAAACTGTCAGGTGGGATCTGCTCCTAATCCTGTCTTGGATAACGTCCACGGATTACCCTTGTGCATTGAGGGAGAGGGAGAAGGAAACCTCAGAAGTCAGAGACAGCCAAAAGACTCAGAAAGATTCGCGGATTCAGAATTGACCATAATTACGCATTCACCAAAGAGTCAGAATTCACAGTTACGCATCGGATGGGAAACGGAACGGAGTGGAAAAAAGTCTGAACAAGTGGAGAGGGGGAGGGTGTAAAGGCAAAGCAATCAGTGGGAGATCTAAAGAAAATCTGATGCTTGAAAAAGAAGAGGTGGAGGTCAAAAGATGGCATTCATCAGTAGACATGTAATAAAAAAAGGTAGGAGCAATTGAAAAAAAAATATTTTCCAAACCTTGACTGCCTCCTTCAGGAAACCAGAAAAAACCACGAAAAACAAGAAAAAAACAAAAACAAAAACACAAAAATTTGATTACTGAACTGTTGCAGATCATATTGGATTTATCTTAATGGATTTATATAATTTAAAAATGACATGAAACAAACACAGGTACAGTGGATGGCTAGACACTACCAGAGAAAATCAGCCTACCCAAGTTCTACACCATTCTTTAACCTTACTGTAAGCACTGTATGAAGCAGGTGTCCCTAAAACCACCAGAAGATGAGACACTTTGGGGTTTAGTACATTGCTTGGAACCCTGACTCTTCAACATGACACTAGCTTAAGTTTCATCCAAATCAGAAACAGGAGGGGTGTAAATTCCTTGCTGAACTCCTGACTGTCTTATCTAGCATTGACATTACAGAAGAAAGAATAAACTCTACTGTATTAACAGCTGCCGTTCGAGCCGTGTAGGGCTCTCAATTCTGACATGAAGGGGATTGACCTTGGAAAGATACAGTTAATCCTTTCTGCTTTCATGTATGCTAACAACAGGTTACCCAAAATAAATAAATAAATAAATAAATAAATAAAGCAGTATAGTATCCAGGAAAGAAATTCCTATATTCTCTCCCAGTGAAATAGGTATGACCCAGCAAAGAGCATGGCACAGAGGCTGCTGGCATGGTGTGCCTAAATATATTATAGAGGAGATAACCCTATTAAGAAGAGATAATTCAAGCAGAACTGGGGGCATGGGGAACAATAACTGTGCCAGGCTCAACAAGCGGTGTTAAACCCAGGGCTGGTGAGGCTTTAGTTTCACGTGAGCAGTATTTGTTGCATATCTATTTAGAACATCTAGAGATGTGACAAGGGCGGTCATACTTCTTTTAATAATAACAACAGTGAAAAATAAACAAGCCAGCTGGCCAGCAAACAAAGCTAGCTCAGATGTTTTCGCAGCACAGCTCGTCATGTGCAATGGGAAAATGGAAGGGACCTGTACACCAATGCCACCCCTGAGGCTGGGGCTGAGGCTGCCTCATGGTCTAGGAAGGTGTTTTCCCTTTTTTGCAAAGTGACAAAATTGAAAACAAAAAGGTGGGATGCAGCTTCTCAGCAGGCTGGGGATTTTCTCTCCTTTCCTTCTAAAACTTCATTGATTTTTTAAGACCTTTTTTTGTTTAATCCACATTTAGCCCATTTCCCCTTTACTCTCTTTAGCACATTTAGTATAAACCTGGCTAGGGATATTTATTTTTTTCTTAGCAAATGAAAAAAAAACAACCACCTCCACACTTATGTCCCTCCCCATGCCCCAAGCCCACAAGTCTGGCAATATTTTCTTAGGTATTTTCCAAGTCAGGGCTTGATTCTGCATCGTTAAAAGTTAATAGGAATTTTTCAGTGCATTTTTACAGTGCTATAACTTTATCAACTTCAAAACATCCATTTCTGATTCATAGCAGTGGGAAATGAACGAGGTCCTTGGCTGTTAGCACCTCGACATCAGGCCAGGAGCAAGGTCTGAGCTGTATGTTCCGTGCCTACGCTGCTAGGTGTGACCCAACTACACACTTTAAAAAAAACATAGATTTTGTGGCTATACAATTACATTTCTATGGCAACAAGACATACTAGTCATATCCTTGCTATAAAAACCTCAAATAGGTCATGTATAGAGATTTTCCTTTCCTCTAAATGATGGAACCGCCCCAAGACCAGTTCCCCATGGGGCAAGGTCTATCAGCTCAGGGCAAGGAGCTATCGGTAACGCCACGGTGGAAGCCAAAGAGTCAGAACTGAAGGGACAAACCTCCTCCTCTTCAAACCCAGTCAGGTCCCACCTGTAGTTGAGACGCATCTGCTTTCTCTTCCAGTGTTCCATAAAGGTGGCAGCTGAAATGACAGTTTAACAATTATTTTGACATTTTACCCCCCAAAAATCTCACCAGCTTTTGGGATTTGTCTAAGGAGGCATGCTGGGCGTGCTCTGCATCGCCTGCAGGCTCTCACCTCTACATGGTGTCAGCGGGTACGATATCATATCGTATATTGGGCCAGGTAAATTTAATTTTTGTTACTCTTTTATTGAACAGCAGCACCTATCTAGGAAATACTGATGTGGTAGGAGTCAAACTTTTTATCTAGGTATGCTAAAAATAGAGGCATTCATTACCTACATTACCTACACAGCTTCAAACTTCCTGCAGTTTTTTAAGGGGTCTAGGGAAGTCAGACGCCCCAACTCATTTAAATATTTGTAGGTAATGATATCGTTGATCTCCATTTGCATATAATTCCATCCATGAATCCAAACATGCCTGTGTTTTATCTATGCAAAATATGAATGGTTTAACAAGCCCTGTACTGTTGGTATAGTTATTACCTCAAAGATGTCAAGATAAAACGTTTTTATTTTGTTATAATTACACCCATTCAGTGGTCATAATAGGATGGTAAGATGAAGCATTTTTATATTGTTATAATGACATATGTTTAGTGGTTATAATAGTATGGTTAGCTCTGATCATCACAATCAAACCCAAACGCTCATGTCAGCGTGAAGGCTGCAGGTGGGCAGGCAGGTAAAGAGGAAACCTTTAAGGGATTTTATGATTAAAAACACTGCTGTTTTCTTTTTGATGGAGAAGAATTACAGAAAAGAAACCTCATTAAAACAACCCTTGAGTCCCAACGACCGGTCTATATCAGTCTATCTGCCTCTGAGACCGAGCAAGTTCTCAGAGGACATATTTAGATGCTGGGAATACACCAGTGTTGTATAATAAATAGGCAGTTAGGAAAGAGGCAAGTCTACCAAGAAATGGTGCTCCCAGGGGAGCTTCCTGCAGTGAGTATTAACAGATGTGCTCAGAAACAGTCACATCCAGAAAAACCAGAGGCAGGGAGAGGATAGGAAAGCTGAACAAGAGAGGAAAGGACACCCTCATGACTGGAACCAGGCAAGGGTCATGGCATTCACTCGCCTTCCAAGTGAAAATCTCACATGCAAAACTTAAAAAAACCTGAGCCACTTTACAAGCTACAGGCTTCCTGTAAATCAAGTGGGTCATAGTTGTATGGTCAGAGGGTCCCTGTCATGGTCCTCTCCTCTCCTTGCCACTGGCAGTTCTGATGCTGGGGTCTGCAGCTTCTCAGGACAGCCAGACACACGGAAAGCAAACGAGACGGCGTTTCTCAGAGCTACTGGGAATCCTTCCATGGCACTGACTTAACAACAGTGCCCCATGAAAAGACTGTGTCTGAAACGCAGCCAGCTCGTTTCAACAGCCCTCGGTCAACGTGCCAGGTAGCGCCGCAACGCCGCTCTGCCAAGCGTACCTGCGTTTTCCTATTTCATCTGGGCCCAGAAGCATAAGTGGAGCTTAACATTTCCAAAAGGTTACCGTCCAGATGATCGTATCTGGATTTGCTGACATTTTTAATGCCATTTGATACCAAACAGTGCTGGGCCATGGTCCATGGTTAAGGCTGAACTTCTGACCGGGGCTCAGTTTGCTGCTAAAGCTGTTTTACCACTTGTGTGAGTGTTCCCCGGGGTGTTACAATACCACCATCACACCCAGAAAGCCTGGCCAGATGGCTGCTGACAATAATACCCCTGAACTTGGGCTAATTTTCTGGCTATGCTAGCTAAGGATGCCCTGGACTTGGGTCTACCTTGACTCTTAACTGTGCCTGAACCTAATCAAACTCCTCATTACATGCAGGGGTGCTCACAAATGGCACTGGAGACCATATGTGTGCCTACATCTGGAGATGGCCAATTTTGGCTGATGCTATTCCCTTAAAAAATAAAGTGTTTGTTTCATTTTTTAAAAAATTCTTTTGACCAATCCTTTAGAAATGAAATTTTCCATAAGACAAATTCAAAACCACGTGGAAAACGTTCTGAGTTTTGCAACTCACACAGACCTTTTTGAAACCAGGTTTGTTTTATATGGTATTGTACCGCCATAAAATTTTATGTTGACCCCAAAGAACTTGTGGAATTTCACATCCCGCTCCAAAACTACCCCAGCTATTGAGCCTGATTTTGTACAGAGCACAGAAACTGGCTTCTGCTGACCTGCCTTGCTTTGCCCAAGAAGGTAAAAATATGGAAGGACCCATAGTTGTTTGGTAAGGGAAGGGAGGGAAACAGCCTTACTTTGGACAACTGAGCATTATGTGCCAAGATCCACGTGGGAGTTCACAGTAATGGTAAATGAGGGAGAAGGAAACCGATACTTGACTCTCCACATGAGAGAACCAGCCTATTTAAAGTTTCTGACACTGCATCCTGCACTGGGGTATATCACATTTCTCCCTATATGCTACATGGCAAGATGATCTGTGAGGCAGTGATCCCTCCTCTCTGCTGCGAAGTTGGTGGAGTTCAACCTCCCCACGCTTCCCAGCTTCCCTTCTCAGCCTGCAGCTCTCCTGACTCCTCACTGTTCCCAACATCCCTGTGCAGGATTGTCCTTTTCCTTAAGGATAATGAGCTCTTAGCATTGCACCTAAAATGTAGTCGTCTCACATGGAGACCTTGGTCAAAAAAGCAGTGCTCTACATTGAATTATGTTGAATTGTCCTAAAAGCAGTTCAGAGGAACAGTGATGTAAAAATGCTTCCCTGTTTACTAGAACAAATAAAACACTTGGGCTATGGTTTTAGGATTAAATATAATCCCCAAAAGGTGCTTTGCTAACTCACAAGGCATTCAGGAGAGGCAAAGGCCATCTTGTGCTGCTGTGACTGATGCTGGGCGTATGTGGTTATCCAAATTCAAAGTTGGGGGGGGTAATGCACATGACTCGATGATCTCAAGGGTCTGTTCCGACCAAAATGATTCTATGATTTCCCTATTCTCTGTAGTCTTTCTGTATTGAACTGCCCATTACAAACATGGGGTTTGAACTCCATTTATCTTAATGAGCCCTCCTGGCCCTCAGTGAGGACGACGGGAGGCTCCTCTTCTCCAGTGCTGGGGTGCCCAAACAAGGAGGGTCTCCTCCCTTCCTCGAGCAGGGAGGAGAAAAGCCCTCTATAACCATTCCTGGAGACGCTCTCACCAAGATTTCATGAGAGAGGTAACGTTTTTAACCAAATTCTGCAGACATGCCAAGAAAGGTTAAGTGATGTGCTCAAAGTACATAGCCAGCCAGCATCAGAAAAAATACCTGTAGTGCCACCGCTCCTGCTTCACGGTCTACATGCATGATGCCTGCTTGCTGCTCAACTTAATTGCAGCTGGGAGCACACTCAAGAATCAATCTCAGTTTGTCCTGAGACACTAAAGGCCATTACACTTCCCTGCGGAGCCCTCCCCTCAACCCCTGAGCACATTAATATATTTCTACTGTAATGTTCTAAAGTGGAAGCTGGCTCTGCAAATAGATTTTTTATTTTATTATTTATTTTTTTATTTTTGGCAAGCTGTGCAATCCTGTTAATGAAATTTCGACATGCCATGCAGCAGTTTTATGACAGATGCTTAACAATTTCATTAGATATTCATCTTGAGCAACTTTTTGAATTTTAGCCTCCAGTCCAGAATATAAATTTGGGAGTGACAGTTTCATGGGAAAGAAAAAAAAACAACCAAACCCCAAAGAGAAGTTCTTTATATAATTAACTGCCTGAGTATAAATACACTGCTTTATCTCTTCTGTTTCTTCCTGTGGTATTTTAAATAATTAAAAACATAACATGAAAGCATGGATCTTCTTACCCCAGAGAGCCATGAAGACCGAGAAGAAGACAGTTGCAGGGTTATCAAACAGATGACTTGCACGAGCAGTTGCACAAGCGGAGCTCATCTTCCAGTAGCTGCACGTTCTGTCACACAGGGGACACATGGTGATGTTGTTTCTCTGGTCACACATTTCCATACTGCAACAAAACAAGAAGGTGTGGAAAAAGCATGGTCAGTACCGTTCCACCTTCCCTGTTCCAATGATCTTTCCTCCCCTGCCTGGCATGTGTTTCTTATTTAGGACCATCTCATGTAGGACCATCAGATGTTACCCTCCCAGTCCTTCCCAGCTCTGGCCCCAGTGAGCAGCTCTGCCCTTGAGCTACGCCATCGTAGGGGCTGCTGTCTCTCTCCATCCCCAGCCCTACTTCTATTCCAGGGGATGAGAGAGAGCAGCGTGAGAGGCGTAGTGCTCTGTTTTCTACAGAACCTTAAAATAAAACAAACAAACAAACAATTAAAAATCACACTTGCTTTAAAGTAGTGACTACAGCACCAGATAAGGTCCAAGGCCAGGGTTGATTGTCAAGAGAAGGGAATTCAACAAATTTAACTTCTCTGACCCCCTCTGTGAAATAGCAACAGTGACATTCCCTTTGATTTGCTTCAACTGTTGGAAGCAGTACAAAGCACTCTTAATGAACAAAGGAAATATATCTATTTTCTGATACCCATTATCTGCTTTGTTACTCAGTGCTCACGCTGCTTGTAGAAAGGATGTAATTTTCCTCTACAGCTGATGATGCATGCAGGGTAAATAATGCAAAATCACAGGGCTTTAAAATACGATAATACAAAACATATTAGGAAATTAAAAATAGTAGGGCATCAAGATTTTGCTAATTCAACCACAAGTGCTTATTTTAGGCTTGAATGTTCTTGATTCATCTTAATGTCACACAATGCCCTCCTCAGCATTTTATGACGGGAAGCACTAAAACCTATCATTAGCAGGATTTTGTTGGTTTGCTTTGACATAACGTTCTGAGTTAGGAAAAAACCCAACAGAACAAACACCTGAGCAACCGGCCAAGAACTATTTTTAGTGCATCAATGCAAACTCCACAAGAAGTATTAACAATAAATGCTAACGGATTTATAAACGGGCTGCAGTTTCGCAGCCCTGGGTAGCGCTCCACCGCTTACTGGAAGCAGAAATCAGTGGGACCACAAACTCCCCCATCCCTGTGAGCCACAGTTTCAGCTGTGCTCGCCCTAGATATTAGTGACCAAACACTTCTAGAGAAAGGTAAACGTGGAGCTTCTAGTGGCCTCCAATAACATAATCTATTTTTTCTAATTTATTTTACCTCGGTATATTCTCATCCACAGTTGCGCAGCCATATAGGAAAACGATAATCCCTACAATTGAAGCTGGAATAAGCATTTGTGTATAAACTCCCAGCCAGGCAAAATAGAGTCCAATCTTCTCTCCGAAGTATTTTCTGAAATACATTAAAAAAAGAAACAAGAGAGAGAAACGTTTCCTATTTCTTAAAATATTACAGGGCTAAAATTACAAATTGCAGCTGGATTAAGCATGGAGAAAGTAAGATCTAATGACCTTTCTTCTCAGAGGACTCTCTTTCTCATGATGCTTGGACTTAATCCAGAGATACTGGCACCATGAAAGCAAGTCAGTCCAACTAGTCTTTTTTTTTCCCTGTGTTTCTGCTGTGTAAAATGGTATCTTTGGACCTTCTGTGAACAAATCTTAAAGCAGCATCTAATTTTCTCTAGAGAGTCTCAGCTCTCACCATGAGCAAAAAAAAGTCATTAAAAATATGTTCCCTGAAAGCTTTCACACTAGGTAGGACATATCAGCATGTTTCTGAACCCATAGAAAATTCCTTGACCTTCCCATTCCCTGGGGTCTCCCAGGGTGGCACCATGGGCAGTATCTGCACAGGGACAATGGCATGAGCGTCACAGAATCACAGAATGGTTTGGGTTGGAAGGGACCTTGCTGTGTTCTAACCCCTTGACATGGGCAGGGACACCTCCCACCAGACCAGGTTGCTCAAAGCTCCATCCAGCCTGGCCTTGCCACAGCTTCTCTGGGCAACCCGGGTCAGTGCATCACCACCCTCACAATCAAGAATTTCTTCCTAATATTTAATCTAAATCTCCCCTCTTTCACTTTAAAACTGTTACCCCTTGTCCTGTCACTTTACTCCCTGATCAAGAGTCCCTCCCCATCTCTCTTGTAGCCCTCTCAGTTACTGGAAGGGGCTCTAAGGTCTCTCTGGAGCCTTCTCTTCTCCAGGCTGAACAACTCTGACTCTCTCATTGCTGCACACAGCTTCAGCGTGGAAAAATGACGTTAAGGGCTGAATTCTCACCTCACCAGGTCAATTGGCTGATATTTGTAGAAGACTCCATAACTTGCCCACTCCTCACACAGGAGCTGTAAAACAGAAAGGTGAGGCAAAAGCTAAAGCACCATGTACACGAGTGTTTTCTCCTTTGGTCCCAGCAAAGCCCAGAGCTCACACTGTGGATCTGGTCTCACCGCTTTGTGGTTTCAACCCATAATCTGCCAACACACGCAGTCTGCATTAAGTATTAAAACCAAATTTGATGACTTGGCATGCTTTGATGATTGATAGTGATGAATTCTAGTACATTAAAAGGCTCTTCAGCCATGGGACTGATGGATAACCATAGCAGGGATGGGGACAGTAGTCCTGGTTTTATGATCCATAGGAGGTATTTAGCAGAACGGATGTGAATGATGAATATGCTTTGATTTACAAGGCAGAAAGAAGTAGAATAAACAAGTTTGTTTTCATTATACTAATATTTGGGATCCATCAGGAGGAGCTGCGCAAAGGTGCCTTGAAGGCTGCATTTAAGAGTTTTTCAGCTTTAAACAAAACCAACATGATCATTTCCACTTATTCTTTTGGTTAGGATAGGGGCCAAGGAAAACAATGATCCCCATTTGCGATTTATAAAATTGAATCCCTCACAAAAATAGGTTCCTCTGAGACCTTCAACTTGTCCTTTACTTCATAAATTATGTAAATAGTACTTCTCAGATCTGCTTTATTTTTTTTTTTTCTTAATTCAGTTCAGTCAACAGAGCGAAGAAGAAATCAGTGCGTGTACAAAAAAAACACTGGAGAAGAGGAGCTGTGCTCGTTGGCCACCCAGCCATCACCTCCTTGGTGGGACAAGAGGAAGAGAAACTTTGCATCTGATTGTCCATCAGGTCTCCCTTTTCTGCTTCTCCCCCAGCTTCAAACCAGCGACAGGAACCTGGCAGCAGAATGTTCCCAGACCAGCTACTGGTATTTCAAGGAGATGTTTTGATGGTTGCTCCTGTTCTCATTAACTCATCTGGCAACAACATAATCTTTTACCTTCTGCCTCAAATGTAAGAGCATGAACTGATTATTACCAAGGTATTTCTTTTCAGGGAACATTGGGTAAAAAAGGAGGCAGAAGATATCAGGGCTCGCTTACACAAACCTCCATGGGTGAGTGGGGGCTGCACAACCGCTGCAACCCAGACCTAAACCCGGTATCATGGTAGGGAGGGCAACGTTATTAATCTTCTTCATGGCAGAACAGACCAAATGGGATGTTATTGCTTAAATCTGCTGGCTGTTTTATCACGGGACACTTGACACATGTCAGCCTCCCACGTTTCCCCCATGAAAGGCAGCAGAGCAGGGTCGGGCAGAGGGGCTTTACCTGCTCCTGCCCCTGCCCCTGCCCCTTCCTACTGCTCCCGATTCATCGCAGGGAAGTCACACAGAGAGAACAGCCTTCCTACAGCAGTGTCCCAGTTCCCCTGCCAAATCCTCGACACAAACTTTCCGAGCTGAGCTGCCGGACTGCTCGTGCAAACAGTTGGAGTCATTCAAAAAAATGAAACATCTCCTTGAAATATCAGTAGCTGGTCCAGCAATGTCCTGCTGCCGGGTTCCTGTTGCTGGCTTGAAGCAGGGGGAGAAGCAGAAGAGGAAGCCCTGATGGACATACAGATGCAACTTCTTTACTTTCACAGAAATAAGTGGACTGTGGGTTTTACCCCCGGATACCCCAAATCATTCATCTGCCATAGTTTCCTTACAAAATAGAACAGGAGGAGCAAAACCAGAAACCTAAAGGTTACCTAAAGGGAGGCCTTTGTTAAACAGCAACATTCTTGTGAATTTTATTTTTATTCTGCTTTAGGTTGCTTTCAACCACATTTCTAAAAGTTTAAGGCCAGCTGCCTATGGTTGGGAAACCATTAATGACTCAGGACACCTCAACATCCGTGGGCACTAAGACCCTTCCTTTTATTATTTTTTTTACTTCATTTTTACAAGCTAAGTTTGGGCTGGAAATTGGATTTTTTTCCTGTGATCTAAGCGGGTCAGGTGTATCAGGAAAACACTAAACTAAGGACATTTTGCCTCTGTGCCGTGTGTCAGTTTTGCACCGCACTTCAAACCAAGTTTGCCGCTAAAGTACAATTATTTCATTTATCCTGACATTTCTCAGCCTGAAACTCAAAGCACAGCTTCAAAAATGTGATTAGAGGAGATCAGCACACTAGTCCTAAATATTTACTTCATTTCTCTGCCTCAAAGCTCTAATTTTGTTGTTAAAAAAAGGCACAAGCCTGGCCCAGCACTAGATTAGATTAAAGAAAGCTTCAAGAAACCAGAAGAGACATGCCAAAACACACCAAAAGATTATTTGAGGGAACTGGAAGTCAAAAGCCAAGGTAAACATTTCCAAACACGCAGAGAACTTGTGAAATGAGTGAATTTGTGAGGTTTGAAAAGTTAGGAACAAAGATGATAATCTAGATGCTTCAAGAAAACGTGGACTTCCATCCTATTTTTGGTGGAGCAATGTGTTGCTTCATGATGAAAGGACAAGCATGTGGTGTTTTTAACACCAGAGGGGAAGAAATAACATTCACTGTTTTTTGTACCTTAAGGGTCAGCAGACCTTTATCTTTGGGTACCTTTTTTTTTCAATATGATCAACTTGAAGGGTTTTAGATCTGCTTTTTCTACTACCTGAGCCCATGCTGGTCCACAGCGTTTCTTTGGAGATGTGTCCGTGAAAAAATAAATGGAAAAGCAAAGTTTCAGGCCTGAAAGCCCAACATATGCACCCAAATTTACTGTCACCTCCTGAGAAAACTGGTTGTAACCCCTCTCTGCTTCAGTTTTTGTCTGATATGTGGAAAAGAAGCCTGTGTTCTGTAGAGGAGTGTGATGGGAGCGGGTAGCAATTGTGCTCTGAGTTTAAGAAATCTACATTTCTCCAAAAGGTAAAAAAATTGCTTTTTCCTATGAAATGTATTTCCTTAGAATAATTCAGACCCGCTTTACTACAAGGCCTTTTGGTATACAGGCAATAAAAACACAATTTAAACCACAAAAGCTCAGTATGCATTCACAGGGCAGTTTCTGGCTGAAGAGCACATGTTAAAGCTTTGCTGAGAATGTCTAATTTCTGATAAATATTCGATCTTTATCTTTCCCAATAACTTCTAGGCTTGTGCTTTCAGCTGCCTTTCTCCTCTCCCGCTCCCTCTTGCCCCCAGTTTTGCTCCTCACACTCCACACCAGCAGCACTTCAGTTCGGCAGAGGTCACAGTGCTGAGACTGGAGCTTGCCCTCGAGCTAAGCAGGATTTATGTCACATACAGGTACCAGGATATGACAGAACATATTTTAATCAGAGCTGGCCTGAAATTATGCCACCTGAACCTTAGGAAGAGCACGTGAATGCCATCAACTCTTTTACCAACATGGCCAGAAAATATATCGTTATCAAGCTTGGTATATATTTATACATATCCATACTGCACTCTACATTTGGGCAAATTTAAGCACGGGAAAGCACTTCTGTACTTTTACTGCTTGGCATTTAGTGCCTTTTTATGGTATTTTCTGTGAAATATTGGGAAACATCCAGATTCCAACAGGTGACTCGTCAGGCTGGGACTCTTTGGAATATGTTAAACCTCCTTTATATCAACTTACTTTTCTGTCATTGGGTTCAACGTTTTCACCTTCGTAGTCACCCTTTAATAAAAGAGAAGAAAACCTGCGTCATTCAGCGAGTTGTGCCCAGAGCTGCTATGCATCTTGCATACCCATGCATCCCACTCACTTAATGCATCAAACCCAGAAAAAGCAATCTGTAAAATAATGCTGTATTTTAGGAGTTCATTTGTCATAGCACACTTTGTCTTCTGTCGTCGGGCTCATTAAGAAAGAGTAATAACGTCTGTCACTAGGGGGAAAAGGAATGAATAAGTGATAAAGGTGGCCTAAAAATGTCAAGGGAAAGGATGCGGTATTGCCATGGTATTTGGGGTTCAGCTCAGTCCACTTGACAGAGAAGTGACCAGCTGAGAGAGCTGATCCCTATCCAGACTCCCCCAACACTCAGTGCTGATTAGATTCGAGGTTTGAATTTGGAGCTATTTTTAAATACGATAAAGGAGTAAACTAAGACAATAAATAACTTATATACAAGACTATCAGTAGCTGTCTAAAGACGTGAGACAAGTACATGCAGAGAAGTTTATCTAACCTTTCTGAATTTCTAAGCGATATCGCTATAATTTAAGAGCCCCTGACATTTATGATAAACATCAGGCAGATAAAGAGGCTGTTCTGGTCTCAGTTACACCGAGATAAAACATTCGTGGGTCCTGTGTAAAACCAGCACGAGTGAGGGGAGCAGAAAACCAGGAAGGCACATTTCATCTTCACATCCCACACCGGAAAACTAGCAACCAGGCTCGACAGCCCTGGTACGTTCACACAGCCAGAACATTGTGAGCAGCACGACTGCCACGTCCCCTTGACGTCTGTCAAGCCTGTCTGTGAAGGTGTAGCTAAGAGCATGTGGTCACCAGTTCAAGCCATACCTCAGAACTCTAAGTTAAAATGTCATCCGCATCTCTGGCAGGATGGGGATCCCCAGCTTCAGTGAGAGCCCCACCAAAATAAAATAGAATAGAATAGAATAGAATAGAATAGAATAGAATAGAATAGAATAGAATAGAATAGAATAGAATAGAATAGAATAGAATAGAATAGAATAGAATAGAATAGAATAGAATAGAATAATTTTGGTTGGAAGAGACCCTTGGGATCATCGAGTCCAACCATCAGACCTACTCTACAAAGTTCTCTCCTACACCATATCCCTCAACACCACATCTAATCTACTCTTAAACAAAGTCGGGGATGGTGACTCCACCACCTCCCTGGGCAGCTCATTCCAGGGTCTGACCACTCTTTCTGGGAAGAATTTTTTCCCAGTGTTGAGCCTAACCCTACTGAGCCTGCAGCTTGCAGCCATTCCCTCTTGTTCTATTGCTAATTGCCCTTGAGAAGAGACCAGCACCAACCTCTCTACAATGTTCTTTCAAGCAGTTGTAGAGAATGATGAGGTCTCCCCTCAGCATCACCCACACCTCACCCTCATCCAGCCTCAGCCTCACCCACACCTCACCCTAATCCCCTCAATGAACATACTCTGACACCTTATCAAATGGCTCAAAAGCCAATTTCATCACTAAGAAAGTCTGCTGTCACATCCACTCCCATGAAATAGCTTGGTTGGGATTCTCACTTGTGTTTTTTCCTCCAGTGGCAACCAATGGCATAAACACACAGCCAGTCACATCTCTGTGCTTGCCAGAGGGATGCCAGGGGGTGTGGACGAGGGAACCAGTTGCTCGGTGCCCCAGGAATAAATACGTTTCCTAGAACTCACGCCAGGGACCTCGGGAGCAGAAGGTCAGAAGCTAACAGGAGCGTTTTGCTCGCTAAGCCACACAACACAACTCTTCTAAGGTTATGATCAAACACTCACGATCACCAAATGTAGAAGAGAGATGGGGAATCCATTGAACGCGAGTAGAGCGATGGAAACAACCCGCACAAGTTACTGCAGTCGTGATACAAGCGAGCAGGAAGTCAGGATCTGAAACACTCATGCTTGGGATGATGCCATTAATATGTAACACATGAAGGATTTCTTGGTGTCAAACAGTAGATGTGTAAAATATATCATAAGATCACTTACATCATGCAAAGGATATGCAGCACTGTAAACTCCATTGGCAAGCAGACTGGTGATCCCTTGAAAAATAAAGACATAATAGTTATTTACAATTTCAAGGTCTGACAGTCTCACTTTATCACCCTTCCTGGAGACTTCCCTCAAAATATCAACCGCTTGGTCAGATAATGATTTTTCTGCCATCTCATTCCTTTCCACGTAGTTTCATTTTTAATCATATAGGCTATTACACATGAGTCATTTTACGAAATGGAAAACTGCAGAGAGCAAGAGGAAGTCATATATATTTGAGAATCAAGAATTAGAAGTCAATGACTTGAAATTAGTCATTAAAATAAATTACATTTTCTGAAAAGTCAGTTTGATTTAAGGGCAAGTCTGCAGATTTGAGAGTGTGTAGCAGAAGGCTCGATCACGAGAAGAACATGGCTGGAACTGATGGCATACGGGAACAGGCATAAGCACGCATCATCCACACAAAGTTTTGAATTCAGATTTCAGATTGATTAGAGAAAATTGTAGGGAAAGCCTTTGCGAAGACCTTGGCGTAATACTTACCATATTTACCACATTTTCGTCTTTTATTTAAAAGGGTAGTTTCCTTCTTTCTTCCCTCTCCTTTCCCTGTTTACACATCCGTTTATTAGTGACATGCATGAGGCTGAAAGCAATTAATGCTTCATCTATAAAACGTATGTGGCACGAGGCACTTGGAGGAGTCCCGCCTTCCCAGGTGTGCTGTCACTCCTTCACTTGGGGACAGAGTATGGGAGGCGAGGGTGGTTGGGGAAAAGTCAACATCTACGTTTGGAGGAGCACAACAGCAAGGGGCTCCTCCACACTGCAGCTCGCTGCACCCTTCCCAAAGGCTCCACCTGGTTGGACCTGGACCTTTGGGGGATGTAGCACATTACTTCTCTAATGTTCTTGCTGCAGCTTCTGGCATTAACAGAGCTATTTCCCATTACGGAGCACTACCCACGTCTGAAGGTGTTGCTTTATCCGTGAAGACACATTTGGGGATTCAACAAACCAGCCTTGGGTACTGAATCATTGCTAAGTCAAGTGCTTGTCTTTGTGCAAGGCTAAGCTGATTAATGCCAACAATAATAATAATAATAATGATAAAAAAATCTGGCCACTTGCATCGTGGAGAATTTAAAAGGATTTAGAAAAGAAAAATTATGTGCTAGAGTCTGCTCTGTGTTCCCCATCATTTCATTTCTAAGAAAAGAGTGTGCAACTGGATTTGAAGGAACAGCGATGATGAACCAGGCAGCAGCTCACTGCAGGTCCCACGAGACAGTGAAATGTGAATTTTTCAAGTTTATTAACATTTTTGAGATACTAATCACCTGCTGGAGGAACGGCTCCATGAGCGCTCAGTATCCTGCAGTATCATTAATTTTCCAAGTCCAATTTAAGATTACAGAGTACTATGAATTGTCTGCAAATGTTTGCACACTTCTGGCAGAAACAACTGGTGAGCAGATGAATTGTTTTTCTAGGGCTGTGTGACCGACCAGAGAGCTGCACAGCACCCTTCTACAGAGCAGTATTCAACACTGAAGACAGATTCACATTTTCACAAATTTGCAAAATAAATAACAAAGACTGCAGTGTTGACTGGGTGGCCGCCTTTTTCCTGCTGGGCAGAAATGCTGCAGCATTATCTGTGTTTGCTCAGATTTATTTGCAACCTTTGCTGGGTTGTAACCCAGCATTCCGGTGCTGGAGCACAAAGGACCCGACTGAGTTATGCTGAGTATACCCAGGGACAACCTGCTCTAATGACATTTTTTATTAGGTATATTGTGTGACCTTGCCAGTCTCGGGTAGAAGAATGATCCAGAAATGCTAACACTTTACTTTCCTTGAGCTTCTGTCCTATTCAACTAATCTCTGTGTTTCCCATTTCTGGACCAAAAAAAAAAAACCCAATAGAAAAAAAAGAACAATAACAAATCAAGTGAGTAACCAACTCCAAGGCAAGAATTCAACCTGAGCTGTGTAACCTTCCGCTCTCCAGAGTGCAAATACGTAATTTCCAATGAAAACGATCCAGCACCAGACTTGAAAGGGTCCTGAAAGTCACAGATTCATTTAGATTTCCCATGCTACAGGGAAACAGTGCTTCTGTTAATACTGGCTGAACACCAAAATTTAGTGTATATAAGGACTCAACAATTGCACATTGTATGATGTTAATTCAACAGAAAAGTCTGTTGGACTTCTGGAAATAATTTCTGGCAGAATAATTCTTCTATTATTTGATATATTTCTAAGCAGCTGATGGGTCAATATTGAACAGAACTACCTGTAATTCAAGTTCCCATTGTTTTATTTAACTGCTTGTAGGCAAATAAATGCTATAACAGATTCCAACAATTATAAAACATTTTCTCCCATGTTCAGGCACTTTTCTCATCCAAATTTGTTTCTACTGGCTGTTTGCTAAGAAGCTTGGATATGAGGGAATTTAGCCTTCTGCCCTATACATTTGGTTTACCATTAACTGTTTGTTAACTTTGGTCCCACAGTCAAGTGTATACCTATATATGATGGTATGTATAAAATAAAGGCTGTAACACCTGAACAGGAAAAGCTGCCAACAAAGCTTTCAGGTGACCTGGTTTGCAATTCATGTTTACCTGTGTTATGAATTTAGTTCTTGGAGGCCGAGCCCTAAGGCCGGAATCCTAAAACCACTGGCCATGGCAGTACAAACTTCACACCCATTGACTTGCAATAACTGTTTTGAGGGCTAAGAGAGAGCTCAGCTTCCAGTGTGTGCCTTGGTCCTTGGCCATTCCGCTGTGTTAATCTCAGTTCCACTTAGAACAGTGTTTCAGGCAGTCATCAGTTACAACCATTTCACTCGAGTCATCAACAAGCCATCCCACCACAAAAATGTGAGGTTAGTACTTTATAGGAATGGGCCAAGCCATAGACTTTCACCACAGTTACTGAAATTCATGGTAATACCCTCATCCACTTTGGTGAGCGTAAAACCGAACCGTGGCAGAGCGTGTATTACCCACTGGTTTATATCACATCCAGTAGGATCTAACATCTGCAGGAACTTCATGCTCACTTACCATTTAATTCTGAGTCGAATCTATTCAATTCACATTTGAAAAAATTCCAAACAGCTACATTAATTAAATTACATTTCCACATAAAATTATATCCACATACATCAAATTAGAGAGCTTAAACTCCACAGCCAACAAATTTGCAATTATTTTCAATACCTGAAAATGATATCGATCTTAAAATTAAATAAAGTTCCTTACCCATGCTATATTTTGCTTTGGTACATGTCGTTCTTTTCAGTATTTCATAAACCTACAGAAGTAAAATAAGAGAAAGGAAGGGGTTACTTCAGATACTGCCAGTGAAAAGCACAATCTTTTTTGTGTACAGCTCAAATATTGGCAAAACCAAGACGTCAATGAAGTCATCATTCCTTAATAAAAGTCAGGGTATTCAGGAGAGCAGGGCTTAAAGATTTCCACACCGAGTACAAGAGAGGAAAGCTTAACTAAATAGCCAGCTACCTAAGTAATAGATGAGGGGAAACAGGGTTACATTTAACCACTTGCACAACAGAAATGCTATTTTTGCTCATGTCAGACACCCATCAAAGATGAGAAGCCCTTTTCTACTCAGGCCAGCTCCTCCCTTGGCCCTGATGGCGCGAGTTGGCTTCAACCCCAGGACTTCATCAGAGCTTCGGGCTCCTAACGTGTACGCAGCACCAAACTGCACTAACGTGGGCTGACCTTAAAATTTCTGAGCTTGCACAACCTCAGGTGGTAAAAGAAGTGTATTTATTTTACGATCTATTTGCATTTATTGCCAAATAACCTTTGTGTGTCTCAGAGCGCCGCCCGAGCGGTTAAAGCTTCGTCCCCGGCAGCGATGCTCAGAGACAAGGCAAGCTGGGAGGAAAACCACAGGCAAAGGCAACTGCTGCCCATCACCTGGCCTGGCTGGGATGCTGTCTCCTGGGGATGCTCGTTAATTAACCCCTGTGCTAACGCAGCCAGCGCTTGCCCAATTGACAGAGGGAAGTCAGCGAGGGCATACCAGGCAAGCTCCGCAGCTCGTCCACCCCATGGCATCTTCTAACTCCAGTGAGTTAAAGGCCTGTCACAGAGTGATTTCCGTTTATGTAACGTTGGTTGTCAGTCTGGGTTGTTTTTAATAAGTGAGAGGGCTTTGGCTTAGCTTCTATTCATCAAAGACTCAGAGGGAGTGACTAGATTCCTGTTCATTTTGCAGTTGGCGGAAGGGTCAATATTTGTACTGTGGTTTAAAAACACGTATGAGAAAGGCAGGAGAGAACTTTAAGAAACAAGAATACAAAGAGAAACTCAGCCAGGAGAAAATAACGCTGGGAAACATTCAATATGTCTGTTACTACAAGGTGATCTTGTAGTAAAAGGTGACAAGGATTTCAAAGCAACGCACAGCTTGCATTACTGTTGTATGCCCAGCCTTCCTTCCTTGAGTAATTTAACCCATTCCTCCTCTTCCTCCTAGCCTCTACTATGATCTCCTTTGGTTTGAGCCCATTTGGCCTTGCCACCTTCTTCAGACACCCTGTCAGCGTGAATTTTGTGTCTTCATTTGCTGCCTTAAGTTTCTTGTACTTACAAGCATTTTTACTATATGTTTAAACATACAAAATGTAGTAAATGAACCAAAGCTCTGGTTTTTGGTGTTTTTTTTTTCCAATCTCAAATTAAACATCCCATCACAAATAAAGCAATTTAATCTTTGTCTTTTTCTTTGCCATTTCTGTGCCGCTGTCTGCCTTGTCTTCCCTGGTCAAACTCACCTAAGCCCCGATAGCCTGCGCTCACATCAAATCACTGCGCCTCAGGCTACGGGGGAACTACATCCTGGGGTCCCCAGACTGGAATTTCAAAGCAGGAAAGAGAAGTTAGGCATCTCACGCCCCTTATCACCGTAGCAATAAAAGGCAGCTATAATTGTGATATAAGCTCTTTTTGAAACCACTCAGCATCCAAAAGGCTAATGTTAAATACAAGATAAAAGCACGCTCGCAGTCGCATTCCAACGCAGCGATTAGCAGCAGTGGAACGAGAGTCCATGTTATACTTTGAAAAGTGTTGCACCAAGTGCTGCCTGGCACAGTCCCCTCCAGCTCCTCTGGATGTCACACGAGTTGTCCTCTCCATTCCCCCCTCACTGGCTATAAAGAAGGTTACACCTTCTCCCCCCTCCTCTATCTTATTTTCTGTGAGTCACAAGGAAGTACTCAAATGTAGTTTGTGATACTCTGTTCCTCTATCAGGTTTCACTTCTGGAAGGGAACCACAGAATTTTAATTATGAGAGGAAAAGCCCCACGCTAGCACTGGAGGAGCAAAGAGACCCTCAAACACACGAAGGCAGGAATGGCTCAGCTCAGTCCCGGTGCTGCCTTTGTGCACATCACACTTGCTAAGGCAACAGGGGCAAACAGGGGCATAAAAAAATCACAACAAGAAGCAGTTTTCTGTCCTTGTTGCATGTGCTTTGTGTAAACTTTAAAGTTAAATAAAAATCATAAATAATGTTAAATAAAAATCATCAACCTCAATGCTTTTAAGACCATTCTAGAGAACAGCTCCCCAAAACTATAAAGAATGCTCTCTATAAACACCGGGCTGTTTCACTGGAATTTGTCTTGGGAATTTCCCAGCATTTTATCAAAAGAGCAATATATAGATAGGAAAAGGTAAATGTGTCACAGGGGCTGCAGGTGGGTGGTGGCAGAACCTGTGGGAGAATGGAAAGCTATTCCTTTCCAGTGATCTGTCATGTAAGAAACCGTGTCTCAGATTAACTGTGAACTAGAAAGAAGATCCGAATTATTTCCCAAAAGGCAGCAGCCTGTTAGCATCAAAGACTATTCATCACAGAAGCTAAAGCTGGAAATGCTTTCTTTATAATTTCCATAACTGATGTCACAGGCAATCCCTGGTGTTTGGTTAAGAAAAGCAAACTCGCAACAGGCTTTGTACTGAAGCTGGCAAAGGGGCTATTAACACCACGAATAAGGCACTACCCACCATGAATTATTTATATACAGTACTTACTATAGTGCTTCTGGTTTTGCTGTCAAAGAAGGAATCTCTGTCAGACAAATCAAATCTGTTAAAAGATTACAAGGAAGCCCATTAGGTTAAAAATAAATAAATAAAAAAGCCAGTAATTTCCTGCTCTTGTTGACCCCCTTCAATGTTTTCATTTCTCCTGGGGATGTCTCATCGCTAACATTAAAAAATAGCTTCTAGAAACCTCGTTAAAAATAAAGTCTATCACAATTCTCCTATTTCAAAGAGGCTGTTTATACATTTCATGTATAATGTTATTTGTTTTATATATTTATAGGCTTTTCTGCACAAGAGACTGTTGATGCTCATTTCAGTTGAATTCCCAATCACTGCTGGCCTTAAATTTCTCATAATAATCTTTACATTTTGTCTGTTCCTTAACCCCTGTGAAGACCACTCTTGCCTCCCTTATTCAGCAAAGACACGGGTGGCCTCACTGAAACAAGTCACCACTGCAAACAGCGTAAGGCACATCCACACCTGAGCTGAGGAGCATCTTTTGTGCTTTCTCTGAGCCACCAGACTCCATCATCAAAGGAATGGTATTAATGCTTTTAAGTATCTGAAGGGTGGGTTGAAGGAGGACAGAGCCAGACTCTTCAGTGGTTCCCAGTGACAGGACAAGGGGCAATGGGCACAAGCTGGAACAAGGGAAGTTCCATTCAAATATGATGAAAAACTTATTTGGGGTGAGGGTGACAGAGCCCTGGCAGAGGCCACCCAGGGAGGTTGTGAAGTCCCCTTTTCTGGAGACCTTCAAGCCCCACCTGGGTGCAGCCCTGAGAGATGTGCTCTGGGCAGTCCTGCTTTAGCAGGGGAGTTGGACTGGATGAACTCTAGAGGTCCCTTCCAAGTCTGATAATTCCGTGATTCCATGAACATCTCACAGGCTATAGGACTTGCAAGTCCAAGAACATCCCAAATGTCACTGGCTGTTGACTGGCCCAGCTGAAAAACACATCTCCATTGGTGTTCTTCATCCCTTCATTAAAAACTAAAATCCCCACATGTACAGTGAAGAAATCCTGCCCTAGGACCGTTATTTGTTCCAGCTGGCACGTACAGAAACACAGTCTTCAAAGCTTCTCCGCTGGGATGGTGGCCAAGGAAGAGCAGCAGCAAAGCAATCCAGGGCAGTCAAAACTCTGGCGGGGCCCCACCTTCTGATTTTTTCCTACGCCCACGTGTACAGCTATTCCTACGGCTCCGCAACCGATGGCAAAGCCAGCGCTGACTTCACAGCGCTCCCAAGGACACGGGCTGGTTGGCAGAACGTGTGTGAGCTGCCCATACCAGGTGAATGAAGTGATTCTGAAATTTATCAACCTGGCTACAAATTTGACTGTGCCTTTTATTGTTTTCTTCGGTGTGGAAAAGAGTCTACTGTAAACCAAAAGTGATAAGTTGTGTTTGGCAGTGGAAGCGTTGATGTGTAGGGTTAGAGAGATGGGTGTTATACACCACAGCAGCAGCACAGAGGTTTCACAGAGGGGCTCTACAAAGCCTCATTCAACAGGCAGGGGGGGGGCAGAAAAAAACAAGAAAGAAAGCAAAATTTATTGCAAAATGGAAATATTCTTTCCCTAACATAGTAGTGGCATTCGTTTTTCCTTTCCCCTTCTCGTGGGGACCTGCTGCCATGAGCATTTACAGAGAGCTTTCACTTACAGGTGCTGTTTCTCTCTGGAGAAGGGGTAGGAGAGGCGCTTCACCGTCTGAGGTTTGTGTTCCGCTACTTTTGGCTGGATGGGCTCTGTTATCTTTTGAATGACAGAGTTAATCTTCTTCAGAAGACCGTGGGTCTGATTGATCTGATACATCTGAGCGGGCAAAGAGAAAAACAGGGAGACGTCGTTGCTTTTTGCTTATCCCTAAGTGAGAGTGAACTGTAAGGAATAAAGCATCCACTAAATAAATACACAGCAATGAGCTATCAAGGAGTGCAGCTTACCTTCTTGGAAACATTCAGAAAGACAGCGATGGATGGGAAAGTCAAAACAAGCAAGCAGAGGAAGCCCATTGTTTTTCCTCTGAGCAAAAACATGACCCATGATTCCAAATAATCAGGCTGTGGCGTTCAAAAGAGATATTTCTTGGCACTGACTCCCGAGCTACTCGCTCCTCTGGTGTTTACCATCTTCTTGGTGCAACAGGACAAAGAAAAAAGGAGCTACAGAGGCCCTGTGCAAAACAACTGCAGTGGTCTCCTCTCCCAGAGGGATTTCCTGGGAAACCTGTGCAGGTTTCAGGAGTTTCCCCTCTTCCATGTGCAAGAACCAAAATATCTCCAATAGTCTATTGCAGTTCTGTAGCACTAACTGCAGGAATGGTGTTAACAGGTCACAAAAGAGGATTACAGGCTTCCCTGCCCCAGCCACAAAAACTACGTGCAGATCCAGGGCAGGGATTCCACCACAGGAAGGTGTTGGAAATAAGGCTTTGGGGGTCTGAAGGTGTTCTCAGACATGTTGCTTCTCCTGGCAATGCCTGTAGGCTTAAGTGGCCTCTTTCACACCAAAAAACCTTTCACAAAATGCCCACCCTAGCTTTTCTCTTGTGGCAAAGCAGCTTTAACCGCAGGATCACAGCAGACTTTTTAAAAATCTCATTGTGCTTCTGATTAGAACCGGTTGTAAGTGAGGCGATAATGGGGATTAATAAGAAATCCAAACCCAAAGCGTGGTCTTAGTGTTGTAATAAGCGATGCTGAGCCTTGAGACTGTCTCTTGTTCCATTACAGACTTCCCTCCGCAGTCTGGGACCTGCACTTAGTATGTGTTTAAATATTAATCCATCTCTAAACTATGCTCACCGAACAGGTAGCCATCTATCACAGACGGCTTCGAATTTAGCTCGTGATGAAAATATACTGTCATTTCTTTAATGATCTGTCAAGTATTCTGAAGGGTTATTTATTTTGGGGCAGTGGAGCCCCAACCCCTGCAGACATGACTGACGAGGTATATGAATAGTCGCTAAACCCGGCGAGACTCAGGCACACAAATCGTTCCTCTGATGTTCATAATTAGCAGCCTAACATTTCGGGTGAGAAAAGCCCTCCAAAATGCATACAAAAATTTAGTCATTCAACTGCAACCTCGAGGCGTTGTCTGAAATCACTCACGTCACATACAGACAGAGGTAGCAGCCAGGAATTCTTCATTCCTGTTCCTCCTTCCAGCGATTCTCTCTTTCTGCTGTCCCAAGCAAGTTTGTGGCTCTCATTTTTTGTGCAGTTGAATTAACTATTTTAAAAATGCTCAGGGAAAGAAAAGTCCAGCTCTAAGACTAAACGTATGCTTAGATTATGCCTTCCAAAGGAAAAGAAGATGATCAGGACTCACCTTTTTTGTGGGCATCTTGAGCTTAAGAAATTCTGCCTCTCGACACAATACATTCCACGGTGCGTGTATTTTTACAAATCCAACTCCGTGGATTTTAGTCTTAAAAAAAGAAACAAGAGAAAAGGTTACCAATGAGAGGAAATCAAGTGTTTTTCTCCTTGTGTTTTCTACGTATTTAAGGAACAGTCTGTTACCACCAACATGCTAAATCTCATCTGAGACGGCCAGTCTCTAAGAACAGGACAATGACTGAGCACCTCTCCCTGCTGAGCTGCTATAAAATGTGACTGGAAAAGGCTATTGTGGAGAGGGAAAGGCAGAGGGAAGGGAATAGGGAAAAAAAGGGTGGTATCAGTGGTTCATATTAGTTACTCGGAGGACATAGGTAACTACCAGCCTTCCACCTTTGAATTTACTTAATTGAGGAGCGTTTAAGTGACTCAGTAAACATCATCTGGTTAAGAAACCTTTGCTCTTTTTTGCAATTAGTAAAGCCCAAGGCAACGCCATGGTGTGCTTTTCCAGCCCAAACAATCGCAAGGGTGTCCCCCTTGCACTGACGTGCTGGATATGGAAATCGATGTAAATCCCTGCAGCTTGCTTTCCTCTCTCTCTATTCCTCATCCAGTTTGGTCTCTTGGACTAAAAGAACAGGGTTTTCCCTCTTTTATGGTAAACTGGCACGAACCCTGAGTCCTTCTGCATCATTTGAAATCGTATTACATGTCAGAGGTGGTGACCCCCCCCCCGATATGGCAAAGGATTTAAATATCTCTGACTTAGCACAGGCAGACTTCTGGTACACTACAACAACTTGGAAGTTGGATGGAAAGTAATTCTTATTTTTCACCTGGGGAACAGTGAAGTGAAATATTTTCTTGCATTATATCACACAAAATATAGACTTTTAAGATATATATATATATATACACACACCCCCATTGTATGCATGCCTGTAATTTGTGTATAACAGATGGCAGATTTATTTTTTAACACTCTGATCACAGGTCTAGATGCTTAATGTCAAGTTTTAGATCCTGTAAATAAAACCAGCATAAATATTTACCCTCTCTCACAGGACTTTCAGGCATATTGGTTGGATCAGTTAATTGTAATAGCTTTCTTTGAAATTAATCCGGCTGTGGCTATTCCTACTANAAAGGGGAAGAAAAGGGGGAGAAAAGGAGGAAAAAAGAAGAAAAAAGGGAGGGAAGGGGGAAAAAGGGTGGGAAAAGGGGGAAAAAGGAGGAAGAAGGGGGAAAAGGAAGAAAAAGGGGGGGAAAGGGGGAAAAAGAGGGAGAAAGGGGGNACCCCCCCCCCGATATGGCAAAGGATTTAAATATCTCTGACTTAGCACAGGCAGACTTCTGGTACACTACAACAACTTGGAAGTTGGATGGAAAGTAATTCTTATTTTTCACCTGGGGAACAGTGAAGTGAAATATTTTCTTGCATTATATCACACAAAATATAGACTTTTAAGATATATATATATATATATACACACACCCCCATTGTATGCATGCCTGTAATTTGTGTATAACAGATGGCAGATTTATTTTTTAACACTCTGATCACAGGTCTAGATGCTTAATGTCAAGTTTTAGATCCTGTAAATAAAACCAGCATAAATATTTACCCTCTCTCACAGGACTTTCAGGCATATTGGTTGGATCAGTTAATTGTAATAGCTTTCTTTGAAATTAATCCGGCTGTGGCTATTCCTACTAATCACACACTGGCAGTACTTCACACACTTCATTTTTTTATATAGTCTAATGGTCTTTTAATAGAAGATGGTGTTTTGTGGGTACAGGTGAAAGGGGTTACAAGCTGTACTGTTCATATCTAAGAATGGAAAGAGCAAACTGTAATACAGACTCACGTGCCCGAGCTAGAGCACGTTCCAGAACCTGCTGAACAAATTGAATTCTCTTGAAGTCTATACTGAGCTGTCACAACATCATTGTCTGCATCAGGTATTTTTCATCAGAACTGGCATTCCCACTGGATCCAAATGAGAACAGACTGTAAATCCACACAAATAGGATTTGTGTTGAGAGCAAGCAATGCCTCTCTTCTAGATACAGCAACACATCAACAAACTGTGTTGCAATAGTGGATGTGCCCCGAGTCCTGGCCAAGAATAGTAAGAAACTTCACTTTGTTGGGACATTAAGAACACTGTGGCCCATTACTGTGAGGCGAATTAAATCGGTGGGCGAGGGTGGCCCTGCCAGAACCGAAATCAAATTCTGGAAGAGTTGAGCTTGTGTAACCTTGATCAGAGTCAGGTTCACAAGAACAGCTCAGCTTCTCCCAGGATTTGACCATCCGTCATCCTCCTTATCTTTAACTGTTTGAAATGGCTCCTTACATCCTCATCGCGTTCCAGTTCCAGCCCTGCCTCCACGAGGTTCCCTTCATACTCTTCCCTGCGAAACCTCTTGTCGTCTTCGTGATAATCCACGTGAGGTTCACTTTCCCTCATTTCCAGCTGCACTCCTTTCCCTGGAAGTGGCTGGTCCTGCTTGGTGCTTCGGGCACTTGAATCATTGTGATGAACTCTCCTGGTGAGCGCCTTCCCTGCTGAGGACTTCTTATAGTGATAAACTAGGATGTAGTCCACTTTTCTCTTGCCATCTCTGAAGTAGAGTCCATATTTGCAGTCAGCATCTGGATCTTTGGACAGGGAATTTAACAACTAGAAGCAGGGAGTGAAGGTGTGGAGAGAAGGAGAGAGGAAAAGAAGAATGAGTACACACACCAATGCCAGATAGAGCATATCCTTGTGTCAAGGACTCCTTCTTGCTTGGAGCACCCAGTGACCTATCTTCAACCAGCAAGCATATGAGAGCAGGCCCCCCCATGCCACTTAAAACAATTTTGCAAGTTAACACTTGTGATTTTACTGATAGCCAGCTGGGATTTTATTGGCCAGAAATAAATAGCTAAAATAACTGGGATTTAATCTAATTACCAGCACACTAGTCCATAAATCAGATACTTGGTGGATTTGGTTGTCTCCTTTGGGGGTTAATCACCACTAAGATCATCTGTCCTTTTCCACCCAAGACATCTGCATTTCAATTCTGACAAATAGATTAATACCATGTGCAAACATTTCTCACTTCTCTTATCTATCCTTGCGAGTTTCTACCATCTGAGAAAGAGATCATCTTAGAAACAGACTGAAGGGAGCCAGCTGGTCGGGAAGCACGGCCAAAAATGCCGATGGACCATAGCCAGGGAAGTGGGCTCATTGCTCACAGGGTTCATTGCTTCTTCCCCACCCTTATAAAACCTGTGTCACTTTGCAAACTGATGGTGGCAACGGCTTTACTCCCTATTTGAATCAATGTTGTGCTATTGTTGCAAGATGCAAGGAGCACGAGACTCAAAACACAGTTCCATTTCCAAGCATTTATCTTAAAACTGCACAGGGCAACTGAAGAAACATAAAAAAGTACTAACAATTATTCATTTCCACTTTCTGAGTCATGCATGATTCACAATGCTGCTCTTGGAGATGCACAGACCATTTAAAAAAATATGAAAATTCACTAGTAACTTGCATTTGATTTTACAAAAAATACTAAGGATGGCAATGGCTTTTTCAGGGACCAGGGATATTTTCTGGCTTCTAATTTTACAGAAGACTGTAAAGCCTCCACGTGAGGAAAAGGACTTGTGCTCCAAATCACAGCAATTGGACCAGAAGTTGCAAATCATTTTGGTCAAAAACCCACTCAGGATGTGTCTCCACCTTCTGCTGGTTTCATACCTAAAAGAGTGAATGTCAGTTATTTGCAAACAGGGGTTTCTACAACATTTTTAAACCTTAGATGAAGAGAGAAGCCTCTGAGCTTACCATACAGTGTATCACAAACAAGACAGCCAAAGCTTCACTGAAACCTACCTAATGTGTAACCCACAAATTTGCATACTTCTCTGAACATTGCTTTGGGGAGGGAAGGTCCCCCCTACCTTAACTATAAAGCAAGAAATGTCCCTTTAAATGTCTGTTCTTCCCTTCTTTCCTCCTTGAGTTCTTTACTCAGCCAACAAATTCAAGCCGCAAACCCCATCTTCCTGGGTTTGAAGGGAGGAGGAAGCGCACTGAAGAAGTAATTAGCCAAGTGTAATCAGATGAGTGCAGAGCAATAACACACAGCAAGAAGCCTGAGATGCCAGGCAGGATGTGTCTATCGAGGTGGGATCCCTCACCATTCGTTCTTTCCAAAGCCTGACTTGACCACGTGTGCCCAGGGCCAGCTTGGCTCCAGGTCCCCATCTCCTCAGTCCCCTGCAGTCCCTTTGCTCCATGCCTGCCCTTGCTATCTGTTTCTTTTATGTATTATGCTCCAAATAGATAAATATATTGTAAAATAGTACAGCATTTGGTGCCATCATGGAGTTCACTCCTTGTCCTATTCCCTCTTTCCCCTGCTCCACGTCTGTCTTATTTAGCCATGCCAAGAACACATTCATCAGGGCAGAGCCTGCTCACAGTTGTGCCCTCTCTAGATATTCCCACTTAGCTCTTCAGCATAACTACAATATAGAAGACCATTAATAACTACTGCTTTCTGATTCACAGCATGCACCTGTGAATTCAGAACACTTGTTTTTTAAAGCAAGCTGAAGGTCTGCTTGTGGTGGGCAACTGGGTCCTGCAAATTTCTACAGGACCAAAATATTAAGGAATAGCAACTAGGTGGATTATCAGGATCTAATGCCTCTTCAAAGTAAACAGCTGCTGTAAACAAGATACAGGAACACTGAGATTTATTTGAAGATAAGCAATTGCATTTCATTTCAAAGATGTGTTAACCTTATTAATTAATTAAACCTCAATTTCTGAAAAATTGGGCTGAACCAACAGACATTCAGGCAAGTGCATGGAGGTAAAAAGGGCAAAAAACTCAGACCCCAACCACTTCCTACCCTTGTTGGACTGACTTTATGAGGGACAGCAATTACCTGGTCTGTTCTGGAGCTTAATAAATAAAGGAAACAGGCAGGACTGAAGATGGTTCTTGAAGGTGAGAGCAATGAGTGTGCCGGATGTTTCTATCTGCCTGGGGAGCTCAGGAGCTATCAGTACCTTCCAGCCACAGCCCCTTTTCCCCTGGAGCACACCTGGCGTGGGGGATTAGAAAAGTGGCACCAAATATCCCCAGCTTCTCTTTTTCTTTGAGCTGCTGCCACCGGGAAGGGGACGGGGTGACATTGCAGAAACCGAATGAGAGCTTCTTCCTGCTTTTTTGAACTTTCCTTTTGAAACGCTGACCCCTGTGGGGACTCGCTGACAATTTTAGGAGAAGGTGCTGCCTCAATAAATTTTTTAATACATGAGAATAGCTACATCCTACTGAGACAGGGATGCAGCCAAAAGACTCAAAGAAGCCTCTTGGTCTGGTTTTGAAGAAATAAATGGTGAGATTAGTACCATGTTAGAATGTGGCACTCCTCGGCCACGTCCTTTCTCGTCGTCCCGCTACACTGAAATAGAGAGGGAGTTGCGTTGACTTAGACCACGTAAGAGTCATGTCCCTCTGGTTGCAAATGAGAGACAGGAAAGATATTTCCGTTTTGCCACAGCAGGAGGGATGCCTGCACTCTGACAGAATTATCCCTCCACGCTCCATCCTAATTAAACACAAGCAGAATGAATCAAGGATATTTTTTTTTTGCCCCGTTCACCTTTCCCCAGTTAGATCTGTTATAGATAGCCCACTTCACCTCAGCTCTTTCACCTGAATAAGCTCCTTTTTATGTGTTTATGATGTAATCAACTCCTAATCCTGCTGGGTATCACGTTGCTAGCTCTGTTTAAAATTGGTGTTAAAAGAATTTAACCAGGGCACAAATAATGACACTAGAAATCTAACCTCTGTTGTGTGCTATGGATTATTTAACGTTAAATACGTGAACAATAGCCTTCGTGTGAAAGCTTGGATGCTTTTTTTCTATTCTACTCTGTATGGGCAAAGAGATTTGAAGATTGCCAGACTGATTCCTCTGAGAGTAGCCAGCTCCTTTTTATGCTACGGGTTAAATAAGGATCCCTGGCTTCCCTCCTTCGCATCAAAGAACAAGCCCCACTAAGTCAGCGTGCGCTGCGCCTGGCGGCAATCCTCCTCAGCACTTCTGAAAAAGCGAGGGAGAGGATTTCAGAGCATCCTGGGAATGGAAAGAATGAGAAATAAGCTAAGGGGTAGAGTGCAGTATGCCAGTTATGACATGTCAGGCAAGTCCTTTACTCACTGTACTCTCGTGCTGGTCGTAGCCTATATCCTCAATAGCTCGGATGTTGATAATGTGAATGCCTTTCTCCTCAGCAGGTAGACAGGAGTATTTCTTGTTCACCCTCATTCCTGTCTCCTCCGGAGCCTCGCTGAGATCTTCTGGCAGAAAATCCACCCCATGAAACTCACTGTCCGTGTCTGAAAAGAAAAGGAACAATTTCATCAAGACACTTTAATCCCAACACTTGCTCCTCCCAGAGCCACCCAAGCAGAAACGTATCCTGTTCCTGCCGCCTTCTGCCAACAAGCCCTTGTGCGGGGCTCCCACCCCTTCCCCGTGCCTCCCTTCTCAGCTTTCCTGCAGCCCTCTTCAGCCCCACCTAGGTCTCTTCCTCCAGAGGAGTGCTCAGCTAATTTCTTCTCTGCACTTCTGAAGATGTGTTTACTGCATGGCCTTATAGAATGAATAAGAGACGGAAAAAAAAGGGGCGGGAAGAAATCAAAAACAGTCCAAGAATTAGCTGGTGATGACAGACATTGTGGTGCTTTCTGCTGTTCAGTAGGCATTTTCTCCTTCAATGACCACTCGTCCAGGCTGAAAAATTTAGTAGTGATTTCCCCCTCCAGTATCTGTGTAGTGCATAGCATATACTGAACCAGTCTTACTTCAGTACTCAGAGCTTTCCTCCCTCTCAACCCATACTGGTTCCACTTATTTTTTAAATATATAGAGGGGCTAAAGGATTTCAAGTCAAAATTTCGCTACAAACTGAGCAAACAGATGACTGATAAAATGCAAACTGATGTTTGAATTTGTGCATTTATGCCAGCAATAGAAGGTGAAGTTTTCCAAGATTTGATTCATTTTGACATTGAAGTAAAATACTGCAGTGTAAGCCCTTTTTTAAAACCACACACAATCAGAATTTTCTTGTCTAGAGACTGAAGATAAAGCAAGAATTTTAGAATTTAGCCTTGAATGGATACTAAATTAACTCTCCCCCCAAAAAAACAAACACCACAAACATGCAGAGGAGCGTGCTTTAATAGCAGCTATATTACAACAGGCTGTTGCTGCAATTGGTTCAACGCTATCTCTGCAGCAGATAACAGCATAGCACAGAAATTGCATAGAACTAGCCCATTAGGAACAGTACTTCCCTCCTACCTAGAGTTGCCACTGACCTTATGTTGAGGTGAGGACAGATAGCACGTTTTAATTAGCTATGTATTTGCCTAAGAGCATGTTCCTCCTCTTCACCCAACTACCCATCTGGGTTTGGTGGAACTGCAGGGATGATGTGGAAGGAAGAGGCAGGGAGAAATCTCATTCCCCAGCAAGTTTGCAGACGACATGAAACTGAGGAGCGTGGCTGATAAGCTGAAGGGTCAGGCTGACACTTGAAAGTGCCTCCACAGGCTGGAAAAATAGGCTGAGAGCAGCCTCATGAAACTCATCAAAGTCAAGTATGAAGTCGTACATTGGACAGACCAGTCTCAAGCATGGGCACAAACTTGGAGTGGACCAGACAGAAAGTAGCTCTGCAAATATAGGACCCAAGGGTCCTGGGGAACAGGTCTGAAGTGAATGTCATCTTCAGTGGTGAAGGACAGCTACATCTGGACTCTGTAACTAAGAAAGCAAAGACAGCAAGTCTAGGGAAGCAATTTTCTCAATTATTTGACACTTGCAAGACTACAGCTAAAGCCCTGTGTCCAGTTTTGGTTCCCCAACACAAGAAGGCCATTGACAATTCTGAGCAATGACGGTGATGACACGATGGGGAAAGGGCCCAGTGGAGCCACAAAACTCCTCCCATCCCTGAAGGTGGTCAGAGCTTGACCACACATGGTGCCAAGCAACCTGACCCAACCTTAATGTTGGGAAGGCACCACATGAACCTGCAATCCAGATTCTTCATGGTGACACGCGAGGTTCACATGTACAATAACCTGCAGCAGCAGAGGAGGAAGGTGTGGCCAAAGCCTTGGCACATTTCTTGAGTTTATCAGAGTAAAATAAACATTGTTAGTATGAGCAGAAGAAGTCATGCTTCTCTGGAGTTACTAGTCATGATTCTCGGGAACTCACAAGCACCTCAAGTTTGTAGATATTCATTTCAGTTCCTGTATCTGGGATATTTGCTGCCCCGAGTGATCCATTACAAGCTGCCTGCTTTCCTAGGAACTGCAGTGCTCATTAACACCATCACCTTTGCTTAAAGGAAGAATGCTTGAAACAACTTTCTAAAAACAATAGCTTAAGTGCTGTAAAAATCCTCTCTTTCCTCCTTTCGCACGCCTACCAAATGAAGCCCAGTTACTGCAGCAGATACAGGGGCTATCAGAAGAGAAGACCCTTTCACTGCCTACCCATCTGAGTATTTAGTGTAACTCTTAACAAACCTGTGAACTTTTCAGTGCCAGTTTGGAAGTCGCCACTAGGATGCTGTATGTTTAGAGCAGAAAAATCACAGGCTTGGCTGAGTCCAAACGAGCTCCCCGTGCTCGGCAGCTGCAGTTCTGAGCAGCGTTTGTTAAGTGCCCGGTACAGAGCAAGGAGACCTGCTGAAATGATTCAGTGCTATTGTGCAAGCCCAAACAATCACCCATCCACAGGCACATATTTACATTTCTGTTTACACATCAGTAGCCTGGCAATATCGGAAAGAACAAATACTTAAGGTAGGCAATGAATCACCCAGTTTTGGTCTATTAGGACTACTGAAAAAGATGTGGAATGTGAGAACTTTATTGATACAATCTCAATTACAACAAGTTTGATTTCTGTACTGAGAGATGATGTCAGGATTTAATACTAAGTAAAGCCATCCAAACCACTTTAGTAATTACAAACGCACGGGGATTATAACTAGGTCACTTATGCTGATTTGGCAGAGGTCAAAGCATTCTGTTGCAGAACACAAACGTTCTTTTTATATGGAACAGAGTATTTTAAAGACTTAGAAACTTGAATCTCTATTTTGAGTTAATCAAACTAACCAAGGACCGTAACTTAATCTCAAAATAAATTCACATTCGGAATTATTTATGGCAGGGAGCAGATGTAATATGAAGAGCACAAAGCACGTTAATCTCCTCATTCAGCTTAATCACTTTGTTGGGAGCTGGAAGAGGAGAGTATTGCGAAAATTGTTAGCTTTGCTGCCTTCTAACATTGATCTACCCACTCTCTTCTATTTACTTAACCAGAAAACACTGCAACAGAGATCAACACAGCTGTGTGACCAATCAGCCCTTTCTCCTCCAAGCCTGCAGCTGATGTTCTTCAGAAACCTATGGATTTTGAGACTGCAGAAGCTCCTAATATTCCTGGAACATAAGACTCAGACCCACTTGATGCTTCTTTTATACTGTATTATATATTGCTTTGTCATTTCCCAATATTTGCCACAAATCACAGAACAGCCTGCCAAGTATGCAATATATAAATGATATAATTTGAAGTATCACTTGCCTGTCTCAAAACATGCACATTCCATAAGAATGAAGAAGGCTGAAAAGTGTTTGATACTAATTTCAATGCCATCCTTGAACCAGGTCAGAGAAAGCACTTCACAGAATCACAGAATCATCCAGGTTGGAAGAGACCCTTGGGGTCATCGAGTCCAACCATCAGCCCCACTCTACAAGTTCTCTCCTACACCATATCCCTCAACACCACATCTAAACTCTGAAACGCATTCGAGGATGGGGACTTAACCCCCTCCCTGGGCAGCCCATTCCAGGGTCTGACCATTCTTCCTGGGAAGAATTCTTTCCTCATGTCCAGCCTAACCCTACCCTGCTGCAGCTTGAAGCCATTCCCTCTCGTTCTATCGCTAATTCCCTGTGAGAAGAGACCAGCACCAACCTCTCTGCAATGTCCTTTTAAGCAGTTGTAGAGAGCGATGAGGTCTCCTCTCAGCCTCCTCTTCCTCAAACTAAACAATCTCAGCTCCTTTGGTGCACACCAGATGGGTATAGAATTTCTACCTTCCTTAGTGCAGGCACTGCCAGGCAATTCCTGTATTTGCTGCTAATGACCCTGTATATATAATAACAGGCTTTGAGGGAGCACTTGTGTTTAAGAACTGCTCCATAGGGTACGTGACCATACACATATCTTAACAGTTGTCCCTTGTTTTTCTTAGGGGTGAGTTAACATGGGAGAACATGAGAACATCATGAGAGGTTAACATTGAGAAAAAAAAGACACAGGACCAAGAGGTTTGCAGCAGCTCTGAAGCTCTCTTTCTGGTCTCTGTGGGATTTTTCCCAGAGATGTTGAGATGGTGTGGGTTACACTGAGTCACTGGCTGCAATTCAGAGCAAGGAGATGCTGCAGTGACCTTGTGAACTGCAGTGAAGTTAGGGATATCTTAGCCATTCTGAAATGATTTCTCTGTAGGATGCATCAGGTCCAATGAGCTCGGTGCCATTTTCAGTACCATATAAGCAAGCTCTATATTTATCTGAAGTAGATAAACCTCTATTAATCACAGAAATATGAGCATGAGGATAGAAACTGGTGCAAGAAAAGCTCAGAAGAGAAAGTGCATTAAAACAGCCCAGAAGGTCTTGTCCACAACTTGTGTCTGAACAATACGGGGAAACAACACTAAATGAGTAAAAGATACCTCAAACTTGCAAACATCTGCTCCTTTGTTCAAACTTCAGTTGCAGCTGTAAAAGTCTGCAAACTCTTCTTGCAAGAATTAACACTAATTAATTAACAATAACTTTTCCACCACAGACATTTGGCACGTTAGGCTATATAGCCTTTACTCATTAGGCCATGCTCCTTCATTGGCCCCTGGTGACCAGGTGAGCCAGAACTGAAAATCTGCTCTAGGAAGTGGTATATTTTCTCCATTACTAGCCCCTGACTCAATCAAGCAGCTTCTTAATGTTATCTTCACAATCCCATGTAACCACTGAATACTCTCAGGAAAAAAAGAAGTCATTGAAATAAATGGAAAATCGTGCTCACACAATGCAGACTCTACAGGAACATCCCACGCTAGCTCTAAAATAAGCATCGTCAAGTCAGCACAAGTATATAAAAACAAAGGAACAACTCTTTTGCTGCTTAACCTGAAACCAATAACTACGCTGAAGCTGGTTTCTCTTATCTCCCCTTGTTTTCTTTTTTAGGGAGTATGTTTAAGAAAGTGGCTAGAACAAAAAAGTCATAAAGACATCTGAGTCAGCGGTCCCAGTCGTTCTCAACAAAGCAGCAGCAGGAATACAAGCCCATGTGATTTAAGACTTTTAAGTGTCCACATTCTTATCTTTTTTGCCTTATATAAATTGTGATACAACTCAGAACGAAAAATGAAGAATCACCCAGGGAAAGTTCCCCGAGCGAATCGTTTTAAAGGACCCACCACACCAGTTCTCGACAAAAGCTCCTGAATTCCTAGTGTATGGGCTCTGGATTACTTAGACTGAAAACATGTTCACAGAATCACAGAATCTCAGGGATTGGAACAGACCTTGAATGATCATCCAGCCCAATCCCCCTGCTGGAGCAGGAACACCCAGAGCAGGTCACACAGGAGCACGTCCAGGCAGGTTTGGAAGATCCCCAGAGAAGGAGACTCCACAACCTCCCTGGGCAGCCCCTTCCAGGGTTCAGTCACCCTCACTGTGAAGAAGTTTTTCCTTATATTTAAGTGGAACCTCCTCTGTTCCAGCTTGCACCCATTAACCCTTGTCCTATCATTGGACGTCACTGAGAAGAGCCTGGCTCCGTCCTCCTGACACTCACCCTTTCCATATTTATAAACATTAATGCGGTCGCCCCTCAGTCTCCTCTTCTCCAAGCTCAAGAGACCATATGAATTATCAAGTAGAATTGCTGCGTGCAGGTCTCTGGTAATGACTCTGCTGTGAGAGGGATGAAGCATATTAAGGAATCCATGGGAACACACACAGAGATATATTTTTGTTAAAAAAAAAGCCCTAAAAGTACACGCACATATACATATAAATACAGGTTGCTTTGTCTATACTATACTTTCTGTAGAAGAAATGCTAGGGTATGTAATAGCTTGGATATTTTTTTGATTGGGGTTCTTATAATAAAAACAAACTTTGACGGATACAGAGAGAAAAACGCCTTAGTGTGGTTTTGCTTACTATATATTGCCCCCTAGCAGCAGAATCCTCCTTCAGCACATTTCCTACCCCTCTCTTTACTTCTTGTATCTTCCAAATTCAAAGCTACAGGTTAATCCTTGGGCTAAGAAGAAACAAATAATTAAATAATTAATTCTCACAAGTGACTCACCCATCACTTCCTCCTCCTATTATTTGGGGTTTGTTTGTGGTTTGTTGGGTTTTTTTCCCCCCTTACGGATATATTAAAAGACTGTCAGATTTGGAGCCTGAAATCCCTGCTTCGTCCTTGGGAGAAATAAGGCAAGGCAAATGTCAAGGAAGCCTCTGTTGGTGCCACCCCACCAGCCTGTGTCATTCCTGCCCTATGGGTCATTCCTCCTGGCCCGCGGAGCTCTGCCGCGGGATGGCCAGCGAGGATACCCGCCGCTGGCAAAGAGGGGGAGTTCTTTTTTGGGACACTGACACCTGTTTACGAGGCACTGGCCTGAGACCAACAGCCCGGTCAGGAACCACAGCCCTCTCTAAGGAGCGCTTCTCCATGTCCTGAACTTGTGTCCTGTTCAAAGTCCACAAGTTAAGCACTGATTAGATCCACAGCTGTGACCATTTGATTTTAATTGTCCCTGGCTTCCTCCCAGCCAGATGTGGCCTCTAGCTGCTTTCATCTGGAGATGCAGCAAGTTGCACTAATACCATGGCAGGCAAAGGGCTGCTGTAAAAGGCAATCAACCTCCCCCCCAACTCCCGGGGCTAGATTAACGCTTTCAGGGATGTTGGCACCTCCTGTCCACCCGCTGACAGAGGTGACTCCTCGCCCCTTTGATCTCTTCTCACACTGCTCTAAGTAGGACACCCTGGAACTCACCCATCTCCTTTGCTTCTGCTTTGATTTTTAAAACTTGGCCATAGCCTAGGTCTGTCCAGGGTATCACCTTAACGAAGCAAACAGGAGGCTATGATCCAACTCGTTACAAAAACAACAACTCAAAAAGGATTGAACAGTGAAAGAAAACTTGGATTCCAAGGGCAGTTCCCTTTACAGAACAGAAATAGTTTTGAAGCTGGATAATCTGATGCTGACAACTTTGTTAGCGCTGAACGGCAAGAACCCATTCAGAGGCTTTGTGTCCAGTATTTGGGGAATCTGAAAACCAACTCCTGTCATGGGGCAGGGGGGTGAAAATTCAGCTTCTGGCAGGATTATTTGCACCATCAGCTTCCTTAGCTGTATTTCTCAGTCCTGACATATCAACACTGGGTCTCCAGAGTGGAGCTGCAGCTTTCCTGGAAGGCTGTCTACAGCTTTAAAGTTATTGATCTATTATTATCAGCAACATGTTAAAAGAAGGGCAGAAGGACACACAACTATGACATCATTTCTATTTCTGCCCTTCTATTTTTGTTTTTAAAGATTAATTTACTGTCTTTGCAGTGTGTAGCCCTAGGCTTGAACGCATTTAATGTGACAGAACCCTTGTGAAATGGGAAATCTAAAATTGAAGAGCAAATTACCTAAAACCTGTAATGATAATAGAAGGAATATTTTGCTTGAAATTACATTTTCAACAGCACACGATGGTCCAGTAAATAAAACTTCTAGGACTCAGGCTACCTGCTTATTTAGACCCTGGAAACCCCCACATTTCATAAAAACCCGTAAAGCTCCCCAAGACAAATTCACTTTTTCCTGCCCAGCTACCAACAGCTATTTAATGGTCTATTAAGTAAGCCTGGTTTCAGACATATTTCTAAAATACTTAGATCAAGCACTCTTCCTCTACCAGACACCAGGAAAATATTTCAAGTTTGCATCTGTTGCCATTCCACAAAAAGCAGCACTTAAAGCCAGGCTCCAGCCCACTGCAGAACGTTCTTTGTCAACTCTAACTCCAGTTTTACCAATTATTTCTGTTATTCGATATCACTTCATAGCAAAATAGAGAAAATGGGCAAAGTTCTGCTCCTAGCTACTTTGCTACACATACAGCAGTCTCCCTGAAACTCTTTTTTTTTTCCTTTTTATTATTTTTTTTTTTTTTCATTTTATATTAGATTTAATGAGGGCAGAAGCACTGGAGGGCTTCACTGGAGTGCCTGAAGTCAAGGCTGTAATCCTCTTTCTTTGCTGACTTTCTTGAATGGACTCTGCAATGCCCTATCCTGATCTGTACATATCGTGAGGACAAGAGGATGGAAATATGGATAGGGAAGAGCACGGAACAAATCTGTGCTCTTTTGAAGGGTTATGATGCTTCTTATTTTTGTTTGCATGTTCTGAGGTATAGGAGTTTTTTACCAATAGGAACAGTTAAGATGAAAGGGAAAAAGTACTAAGAAAGAGACTATGGGGGGAGAATTGGTATGTATTGGGATAACGCATACCTAAACTCTCACAGCCACTTTTAAAGATATCTAAATACATTTAAAATGGATTCTCCTTTAGCAGGTTGTTACAAATAGCTCCTGGTACCAACCATAGGAAAATAAGGAGGCAAATATTATCAGTTTTACTGTTAAAGCGTCAGTTACAGACTGCAACCCAGGCTGAAGCCACAGCACGTACCGACTGGCAAAGCTGATCTTGATCCAAGAGGTTTCTCATTTAAAGTCCTAATCTCAAAACATTTACACTTGTCCTTAAATTTCCATACATCAGAGTCACAAGAGCACTGAGCCCACACAGACGTAGGCACGGGTGTCCTGGAAGGTTCCGCTAACCTGATAAAGACGTTTTTGACTACAGTCACCTCATCCAGTAGCTGCAGCTCTTCCAGGTTTGGGCTGGAAGAGCCAGTCACTGCGGGTGGGGTTTTGCCCGGCAGAGCTCCACCTTCTGTATGTTCTCTGGGTGTGCCAAAGCAGGTGGAGCTGATGTGATAGCAAGATGCTGGCAGGCAATACTCATCCAAGGTGCCCAGTACAGCCTCTAGCTACTTCCTCTGCTACTTGAGGAAATAAAACCAAAATCCTGCCCTGAGCAAATGCTTGGTTCTAGCAGGTTTCCATCACAGCCCAGCAGTTTTCAATTGGATGAGGAACAACATTGTTCCTCGGGGCTTAGTGTTGGGACTAGTTCTGTTTAACATCTTCATTGATGATCTCTATAAGGACATAGAGCATATCATCAGTAAGTTCCCCGATGGCACCAAGTTAAGCAGCAGTATCCATCTGCATTAGGACAGGGAGGCTTTACAGAGAGACTTGGATAGATTGGATAAATGGGCCAACATTAACAGGATGAGCTTCAACAAGGCCAGGTGCCAGGTCCTGCACTTGAGCAACAACAACCCCGTGCATGGCTACAGGCTTGGGGAAGTGTGGCTGGAGCTGCCTGGCAGAAAAGAACATGGGGGTTCTAATTAAGAGGTTGAACATGAGCCACCAGTGTGCCCAGGTGGCCAAGAAGGCCAATGGCATCCTGGCTTGTATTAGAAATAGTGTGACCAGCAGAAGTAGGGAGGTGATTGTCCCCCTGTGCTCAGAACTGGTGAGTCCAGGCTCACCAAATCTCTTCCCTAATGAGCTGTTGACTGTCTTTACTATCTGGTACGTCTTTATTTCAAAGGAGGAGACCCAGTCTAAGTATATCAAAACCCAGCCTAAGTATGAACCGCTGCCCTGTAGGTTTTGTACCTGGGGACAGACTGACAAAAACCCTTCACTTACCCAAAGGCACACCAGTCCACCCATATTTACTGCCAAACACCAAAGGAGAGGAAATTGCCATGAAGCTGGAAAAGAAAATGGAAAGAGGCAGAGTGTGGAGGGTTCTGTGGGTGCTGCAGGTGGTCAAAGGCAACTGGGACAAAATCTCCATCCAGATTTCCAGGTGTCATTCCTCACTTGCTCCCATTTGTTCCGCAGCAGTACTTCTCCAAACGGAGCTCGGGATCTACACCAAAAGGAGCAAATTGCTACACGAAGGCAGCCGTGTCCACAGCCAGTGCTTAACTCACTGCTCCTCATGAGAGAGCAAGGAATCACCAATAAAATTAATGCCTCAAAGGTATTTTAACCATCACAGGCCTTCAGGGAAGGGATTTTAGAAAATACAACCATGAAAATGCTTCACGCCCTCATGCTTGGTGATGGTCTGCCTGAAGATACTCTGGGTAAGAAAGGAAAGAGCAGCTCCTGCCAAGAGCAAGCATTTGACATCAGCACAGGGAGAAAGAGAGAAAACATGATTTGTTTTCATATTTCCTGACATTGAAGATGTTGTAACCTTGTTATTTATAGAGGGCCAAGGTTTTCTCCTAGAATTTAGGAGAGGAATGTATTTTCCTCTAAAGTGTGATTAAGTTTATAAGCTTAAGACAAGGTTTTATTGTGTTTTTCTGGTTTGGTTAGAAGAATAATACTTCACTTGCTGTCTTTTTTTTTTTTTTTGGAAAAAGAAAAATGTTCTGTTCATTCAACTGGTAAATGTTTATCAGTTCAGTGAAAAAAACCCCTAAACAATGGAATAAAATGGAATTAAACTTTAATATATTGCTTATCTTCAAGCATTGAAACATTTAGAAAAACAACACTCAGCATGAAAAAAAAAATTAATTCCTGTTTTACCAAAATATTCAGAAAAGTAATTTCCTTGGACTCTGTCCTTCAGTATATCTTGTTGTTCCATAAATTTTTTTTCAAAATACATTGTACTGCTATTTGCAAACTTTATTGCGTTGTAACAACACATACTCTGGGTCGGTTGGTAAGTGCAACCACTTTACAAAACACATGATGCATTTTTGCCAGCTTGGTTTCCAGTCTCACAAATAGTCTATATTTTTAAGTTTGTTTGGTTTTTTGAAATATTCAAGATCTTCAAAAATTACCTTGAAGTGATTGCTTTTAAACCTGTAATATATTTATTGCTAAATATGAGAAAGAAATGTTCTCCCTGACCACAGTACTGGTGTTGGCACTGGTATTTAAAGGAATAGAGGGCAACTAGGTAAATATAAATAAAGGTGGTGCAATTCTGACTGATTTCAAATCTAACGGAGATATCTCACTAGAAATGTCCTTCAACTGTTTGTTTTCCTGTCCTTTTGGATGTCTGGAACTCAAATCTGTTGCTATTTTTTTGTTATGACTGGCTACGTATCGGAGATACTCTGTGACGTGATAGAGAAACAGTGGTTATGGTGAAACCGGTATCGTAACGCTGGACCAGCTATTGCACAATTGCACAGATTGCATTCTGTGAGAGATACATGATATTGAAAGTATTTGAACCAGTTGCAGTGGCTGAAAAGGAAACTTCCCAGGGGGTACATTTGTATTTTCACACTGTCACTCTCCAGCCCAACTCAAGACCAAGGCGCCCTTCCAGTAGCTGCTTGGCAAAGACGTACTTGGAGGGGCAGGCACCTCACCTTGCCCAACAGCACTGGGACATCACCCACAGCCAGCCCCCCAGAGAATGCACACATGTCACCCTGTTCACCTCCTTTACGCAATTAAAAAACCTCAAGAAAAGCAAGATGACCTTCCAAGTGATGTAAATTAATTCCTTGCTATTATGGGAGCCATACAAGAGCAGCAGCAGGTAAACTTGGAATAAAATGTGTGTGCAATCGATTTCCCTGGCTTTATAGCCTGTAAGTGACCATATACTCTGTGTGTGTGTGTGTGGTGTAAATTGGCAGGGGAGCTTGGTTAGGGAAAGCTATGTCAGATCATAGAATTGTCTAGGTTGGAAGGGTCCTTTATGATCATCTAGCTCAACCATAAACCCAACTCTGACTAAAACCCATCACTAAACCATGTCACTGAGCACCATGTCAGCCCATCTTTTCAATACCTCCAGGGATGGTGCCTCAACCCCTTCCCTGGGCAGCCCGTTTCAAGGCTTGATAATTCTTTCCATGTGAAGATTTTTCCTAATATCCAACCTGAACCTGCCCTGGCACAACTTGAGGCCATCGAGATCTTCCTGAGGAAGGGCTTCCATCCAAGCAGCTCCTCCAGCAGTGAAGAGAGCAGGATGGAGTATAAGCATTTTGTACGCCACCAATACATGCATAAATGCATTAGTGTCCCCAGCAGTGGATAGTGACTGCAACCTCTATCAATAACTACACGTAATTAAACACGTAATGTTTCTGAAACTATTTATTTCCCTCACCTAATTTTAACACAAGCTTGATTTTTGTTTATATGAAACTAAGAGTTCTTTCCTGATGATTTTCCTCTCTAACTATATTCCTTCAGGAAGTCTTTATAACTCAGATCAACAGCTTATTTTCCTTATTCCTTTCCCACCTGTGGGCTGGTTCTTGCCTGTGAAGCCCTCCTGGCCGAAAGCAGGAAGGACAGTGAATGCCACCACAGCGCAGCTCCAGACAAAGCAGTCCAACAAGATGCTCCAAGGAGACTTCAGAGAACACAGAAAGTCCTCTTGATTAATGTCCTGCAATAGCACAGCACAAAATGGTATTTTGTGGAAGGTTAGGTGCTTTAGTGGTACTAAAAATTGGAGTGACTATAAACACAGGTATGAGTTGACCCAGCCCAAAGCCTTTGGAGTGCCAGTTCTCACAAGAGAAAACATCTACAGATCAATGTTGTCACCCCTGAACATGGTGTTCCAGTGGAAAAAAAATAAATAAAGAAAAGCTTCGTGGCACCTACTCCAGCCTTTGTAACAATTCCCAAAGTGTCCTACTGGGATCTCCCTGGACAAGAAAATATCAAGTGCTTTCTCTGTTAACCTTTCTGCTTTCTAATCAGCTTGTGGGCTTTTAGAAAGGACTCAGCCTGTGACCTTTTAAACAAGATTCAAGAAGCCAGGCACCAAAATCAGCCAACTGTAGAAAAATCTGTATCTGAAGTGCTACTTTGCATAGCAAAATTATTACTTTCTGGTTTGACAGAAACGGATGCATCTTGCTAATCTTGAAGCTTTTGAGCACTTGTATCCTGTTTGGCTTTTCTCCTTATGCCTATTTATTTGGAAAATTTATGGTGCAATTCCCAGAGGTTTGGATGGCGTATCACTTAACCACTTCAGTAAACAATCTGGAGTGCTGTTTAAATATGGAAACGCTTAGTAAGCAGCACAACCAAAGTGACTGGCTGTGCTGCTGCTATGCCTTAAAGTCACAAGAAGCATGACCAGCAGGTCATGGGAGGTGATTCTATCCCTTCTCATTGTGCTTGTGAGACCCTACCTGGAGTACCACATCCAGCTCTGGAGTCCTCAACATAGAAAGGACACGGACCTGTTGGAACGGGTCCAGCAAAGGGCCATGAAGATGATCAGAGGGATGAAGCATCTCTGGGGAGACCTAAGAGCAGCCTTTCAGTACCTGAAGGGAGCTACAGGAGAGCTGGGGAGGGAGTGCAGTGACAGGACAAGGGGTAACGGCTTTAAATTGGAAGAGGGGAGATTTAGATTAAATACCAGAAAGAAATTCTTTGCTGTGAGGGTGGTGAGGCACTGGAACAGGTTGCCCAGATAAGTTGTGGATGCTCCATCCCTGGAGGGGTTCGAGGCCAGGTTGGATGGGGCTTTGAGCAACCTGGTCTGGTGGGAGGTGTCCCTTCCCTGGGCAGGGGGTTTGGAACTTGATGATCTTTAAGGTCCCTTCCAACTCTAACCATTCTATGATTCTTAAGAAACCTGTGCCTTGGGAAAAAGAGGGGGAAAGGGACCTTCTTGTGCAGAAAGCCATTTATCTTCCATTATTCCACCAACATCACTGGGGCACATCATGCAGCTGTAAGATTTACAAATCACAACATATTGATTCAGTTCAGCAGATAAAATTTTCCACCCAGCAATGGCCTCGTAGAACTCTGCCCTTCTGAACAGAGCCTTGTTGCTTCATCTTTGGGAAGCAAATGAGGTCCACTGGTTGCACCCTGATGGGTCCCATTCCTCACAGGTGCAATGGCTGGCAGTTTAAGCTGGGATGCCAAGCTTTTGAACTCCTAAAATCCATCAATATCCCCACCTCTGGCATGTGGTCTGTTCTGCCCTTGAGCTGGAGTCTCTTTCTTCTGGTTTTTGGAAGGCCACTTACTGGTTTTACCATTTACTGAGAGTTCTGACTTCTCCTTACTTTGTAGGTATCAAAGACAAGGTTCTTTCTGCTCAGGTCCTAATGACAATACATTTCTTGAACTTTTCAGAGTATGTGAAATATAGCCATGTGCACTGGGGTAAGCCACACCTGACCCCACATTTTTCTGTTTTCTAAACTCCTGTATGAAACACTTCCTTCTCAGAAACTGGACTTGCTGTCCACAATGAGGATGTGTGATTCTCTCTATTGATTTAGCAAGACAATTAGCTGGGAATCTTCTGAGTCTACACTACCCCCTCATCAACCCCACCTCCAAAAAACAGCTGAGATTTTTCTTGCTCTATCTCTAGAAAACCTCAGATGGTACATCAGCTCCTCTCTCATGTGTCATGATGACCTTGTAAACCTCTTCTTCCTTGTAAATCCAGCAGAAATTGGTAACAACTTCAAGTTGCTGGATTGCCTGAGACTCGGCATGAGGATGGAAGAAACCAGTAATGCAACACTCCTCCACTCCCACGGCTACCTTTGTCTTGTTCTTGGGAGTTGCTTTCTGTTGAGAACTTCTAGTCACGACTGGTAACAAGAGGTTCTCAGAGCAGAACAGCAGAAAACAGTGCCAAACCAACTTGCAGCTAACACCTTATGATCAAACTGCACGCCCACTGCCTGTCCACCCTCTGCCCAAAAGCAATGGGCACTTCTCGATTTCAAGGAACACCCACAAAAATATTTTTCCTATGACTGTAATTCCTTTCCAAGCCCATCAGGGCTCTCAGTACAGTGGAACGTGGTTTCTGCTCAAACACAGGCTGTTCCTAATCTTCTCCAAGGCTATCACATGGTAGTTCTGTCTGGCATCGCAGGATACTTCAGGACTCCTTCCATATATGTCAGTTGATCACAGCACAACTATCCCTTTGTGAGACACAGCTCAGAAAAAGGCAAATGACAATTTAGGGTGGATCAAACAAGGTGCTTCCAGTAAAGATAAAAGAGCAACAGCAGCATTTCTCTGGGACATAGCCTGCAGCACTCATCATCCCCCATTTCAGAAACATGAACTCAAGTTTAAACAGATTAAAACAAATTTAAACAGATTAAAACAAAATTACTGAGAGGGTGGTGGCAGTGATGGATGGAGAAGTTTGTCCTTCTAGAAGACAATGAAAGAACTTCAGCGTTTTAAGCCAGAAAACTACCCCTTCATTACCCCCAGTCAGGTGGTCAGGAAGCCAAAGGGCAATGAAGAACGAATAAAGCATATGTCTGCCTATATCAATTTTAAAACACTCAAAGATGATCGTTAGGGATGAGGCTCTGGATCGGAGGCATGGGGTTCATATAAGAGCAACGGAGGCAAATAAAATAAATAAATAAATAATAGGGGACAAAAAAATCAAACTATTTTTATAATGGTACTCGAGAAATTTATGAATGGGGATTCTGTGATGTGATTGCCCGAAATAGCAAAGATTTGGACATGATGACCCAGGAGTTCCTGAAAGCAGCTGGCACGGAGGCCACGCGTGCACAGAGGGTTTCCCACTGTTTCCTTTCCCCTCCGAGTTACAAATTTTAGCATTAAAACGAGGCACCTCAGAATAGGAACAAGGATAATAAATATTCCACCACAAAGAACAATTCCACCTGGAGACCCAAATGGAAGTTTGCAAATCCCGTTGGCCAAAAGTCTCTCTTCTGATATTTTCTTCTAAGACACATTTTCTTTGATTTCTTCTCATTTTTGCTGCTCTCCTCTCAGCTTTAGGCTGTATGATACAGACTTTTCTTACAAAAAGAATGCCTGAAACTGGATAAAGTACTCCAGGTCAGGCTTTTCCAGCCCCAAGCAGAATTCCTACATGATCTATTGCATACACCAACATGTTCCCTGCAACAGGAGATACTGTGGATTTATGTTTAGTTTATGACTCCTAGACCCTTTTCTGAGGAACTGCTATTTAACCAGCTAATTTTTCTCAGCCAGATGGAGTATTTTGCACTTGTCTGGTTCTCATCCCAAGCCATGGGAGCACATCCTTTTCCAGGAAGATAAGCAACAAGAAGTCAAATTTAACAATGTAAGATTTAAGGTTTCTAGTACGAGATCCAAAGCTCTGCAGTCACATAACACAAAACGCTGAAGGGTAAATACACTCACTTTATTTGTTCAAGTTCTGAGAAATTTTTGGTGGGGCAATTTAGCATCAGCAGCAGATGACCCACTGAGACTGATGATCCACTGTCCTGCTAAAAGCCAACCTAAAGGTGGCACAGAGGAACAGAGCTACCACTATCACTTGGGTGCTTTGAATTGGATAGAAATGCGAACTGTATGTGCCCATAACTCAAAGGAAACCAAACAAATACTTTCGAGTGACCTGATTGTGCACCTAAAATTGTGGAATCGGGGCAAAAGGTCTGTTTCTGATTTAGTAAAACTCAGCTTTATAGATACTGCATAAGATTCGTCTCTGTAAACATGAGAGCACGTCTGATGTAAGATCAGAAAGAGAACTTAGGGTAACACATACAGTAATTATACTGAAAAACAATCAGCACTCCAGAACAGATAATAATGAGAAATGAACACTGAGGGAAACTTTGATGTACTTCTTAGATAACTGTGGTACTTTAAAACTGGATTCAGTTCAAACATTTAAAACATCTCAGTCCGAGATCTACATTTCAGATTGAGAATGTGTTGAAGCACAAGTAGATTTTAAAATAAATACACGGTGGAGCAGAACACAAACACGGATTTAAGAAAGGAAAAAAAACCCAAAAACAAACCAAAACAACCCTTTCCAGATAAAACTTCCCTGTTCAAACAGCTTTAAAACCACTTCTCCTTCACATAAGCTAAATCCAAATGCAAGATTTTACTGAAGTGATTCTTAGTAATTCAATTTGCAGCCCAGATTGGCCAAGCTGTATGTTGACTCAGTGCAATTTGAGTTGGTACAACCTGGGTCACACTGCCAGGTCCTACCCTGACCACTTGACTACAAAGAAACTGAAAATAAGTAAGCACAACTCTAAGGGCAAAGCATGCCAATCCTGATTGAGGAAAACACAAACTTGTACATACTTAAACAGACCTTTTCTCCTGCTGATGTCAAGCGAAGATCTCTCAGGCTAGATACGTCTGGTTCGTCACTGACTAACATGTAGGACCAAGTTGAAAAGGTATTTCCAAAAGCATCAGTGTTCCCATAGTGACAAGGATGAGGAATAACAACACGAAGGACAGAAACTTGGAGTCATTTAAGCTTCTCTAAACACACCGTTTTTTCTTGTACTCCCACATAGCAGTAAAATATTTTGCTGTAACACCCTTCACCAGGAAAGTCACTTGAGACAAAACTAAAAAGACATCTTGAGTTCTTTTAAGACCACAACAGAATGAAATAAGTGACCACAAAGGCCAACACAGGGAGAAAAAAAAATTCCAACAGGAACAGGCATTGATTCTCACATTTACACAACAAATAATGTCCATGTGACACACTTCATTTTGCCTCTCTGCAGCCAAGCCACAGAAAGTGGAATTTCTCACGATCACATCACTTTGTTGGCCTCAGGTGTCAGAAAACCCCCATACAATAATCTTCAATACACCACAAAAATTCTGAAAGTGTTATTAACAACACAAAATTATTTCCCCCCACATTTCCGATCTATATTTCCTGAATTCCCAAGTTCAAAATTCCTATGAAGACCCAGCTGGGGGCACAGAGAGCACAACTGGAACATGCCCAAGAGTTCCACAAAAAATTAACATAAATTTTTAAAACACCCTATATATAAACTATAAAACTGCATGTGCTGTCAGGGCTACCCTTCACGAACAACATGAGCCAGCACCTACTGGACTCTTTATGACATTTGCCATTACATTTAAAAACTTCAGAGCATGAAGAAGAGCTTGTCTTGCTTGCCTGTGGCCAAAAGTGATGTGTTGGAGCACCTTTGCTACGAGGACAGGCTGAGGGAACTAGGGATGTTCAGCCTGGAGAAGAGGAGGCTCCAGGGAGACTTCAGAGCAGCCTTCCAGTACCTGAAGGGGCCACAGGAAGGCTGGGGAGGGTCTGTTTCCAAAGCTCTGCAGTGACAGGACAAGGAGCAATGGCTTCAAACTCAAGAAGAGCAGATTTAGATTGGATATTAGAAAGAAGTTCTTTACTCTGAGGGTGATGGACCACTGGAACAGGTTGCCCAGGGAGGTGGTCGAGGCCCCTTCCCTGGAAATATTCAAGGGGAGGCTGGAAATGGCCCTGGGCAACCTGGTCTTGTTGGGGGTGTCCCTGCTGACTGCGGGGAGGTGGGAGTAGATGACCCTAGAGGTCCCTTCCAGCCTGGACCATTCTATGGTTCTATGAATTACATTGCTGAGAAGGGACTAAGAGCTACAGGGATGAGCATAACACATGAGCAGACCCAGTCTCTTGAATGGGACTGCCCAAGTGCCCAAAGTCATAGACGTGCCCCCTGAATGACAACTTTTCAAAGTTAAGCAAATTAACCAGTGGCTCTCATTAATGCAGCCAACCTTAAGGACATCTGAAACGAGGGCACAGAGTGGGTCATCAAAGGAGAGTCAGGGCACTCTCACTTGCAAGTATGCGTGGGCTTACTGCCACCAAAATGTCCCCACACGTTTCCATCATGTTATTTTCAAAGCAGCTGCTGCCCACTGGCACCGCCACAGTGTTTGATTACATGGAGCTAAACGTTGCAAACCTGCAGGCTGAGCCCATCAAGATGGACACCCTCTCACCCCAGGTGAGGGGACGAAGACCGCAAGACATCACCTGCGAGGTGGGTCCTTCCCGGCACCTACACAACTGGTTTATGCTGGAGCCCATCCCTTGACCTCCGTGAGGCTTTGGTGCCCATCTTCCAACGCGATGTTTCTGAAGCCACCCAAACAAGCAGCATGTGAAATTTGAACACGTACCACTATGAACACTGGTTTAACACGCCCTTTCCTTAAGGGGCAAAGGAATTAGCTCCCGTCTTATTTTCAGGGTGCAGTAGCTGCCGGTACCAAGGAAAACAGAGGTGGAAAATACTTTTCTAAAGCCCTTTCCAAAACATTCCCATTTACATGCTGGATGAGGGACCGTGTCCACACACCACACAATACTGGGAGCAGACCAGGGATTTCACATTTCAGAACCAGTCAGGAGTCAAACCATTTTCTAGCAAAGGAGCAGCCCACAGTTCTTTCCATCAGTGACCTGCCAGCTTCAGCTGAGTTACAGCGAGTGGGAAAACACTCATATGAGGGCTTAGAAACCCTACAGTTTCTAACTCCTGTGGTCCAAAATAATTATTTGAACACATACCTCTGTCCAGACAACGTGCACCGTCCCCTTTTCCCTAACTAAAAAGTTCCTGGCTCCTACGTTGCAAACTCCCAGGCACCAGGCAAGTCCCGCTCCCACGGATGTTTTAAAGGAAAGAAATAACAGCAGGGTGCCTCCTATGATCATAAGTATAGCTTTAATAACATTCTACCCCCCTTCTAATTTTTCTTTCGGGCTCCCTATTAGACCTTTTCTCAGTGACAGCCTCTCACAGGCGTTTCCAAACCGTAGCACATACTTTGGTGGCTATCAGTTTTACTTACACCCGACAGCTTTGTACGTGGTGGCTGCCCCTCCTCCAGAAAAAGACAAGCTAACAGTCAGCAAGTTATTCCCTCATGAAACATTATACAAAAAAATATAATCATTTAAAGGATAAGCTTCCCTCCAGTGCTCTTGGGAGAGGTTTAATATAGCACCAAGTTTTAAACTTCCATGTACAAACTCCTCTGTTTACTTTTATCTGGACTTTTGGGTCGGGTTTAAATTTTACATGCATCAAGCAAGGAATGACAGGATCATTGTTTCAAGCTGTAACGCTGTTACGTAAATTAGGGCAGAAAGAAATAGCGCTACCAAGACCAAGGCAAGGTGAAGGCTGCGTGCAGCAGACTCATAAATGACAGATCAAGCGTTTAAGCAAGAGAATGGTGAGAATGGAGCAAAATTTCCTCAAAACAACAAGGAGGCTGACCCGTGGGGGCTCCCCACGTCGCTCTGATGAGCTAAAGCTGGTATTGCTGTAAGATCCCTGCTTCTAAAACCACAGGCAATGCAAGGGGGAAATGCTTAGGTTTATAAGTCTCACAGCCCAAGTTCATCATTTTACTGTATAAATTCATTAAGGCACAACAGATTTTTTTCCTCTTTTTTTTTAACAAAGAGTTCCTCGATCCTATGCTGCAGACTCCCGCTGCTGTAAAACATCACTAAAACACAGAAAACACAGGGTGAAACACTTGTTTGCACAAATTTTGGCAAACTTTCACTACATGACACTGACCGATCCAAAGAGCTTATTGGATTCAGGAAGGTCTTTGACAGGTTTTCCAGAAACAACCTTTCAAACAACACTTTACCAACCAACCAACCTGGAACTCAGATGGTTTGAGCCTGAAAGAAAAATCTTCAAGGGCAAATCACCCTCTTTCTGTTTGGGCTGAGACTTCTTGCCTCCTTCTTGAAGGAGGCTGTGGGACACGCCTGGAGGCAGAGTGGGGCTTGGGGGAGCTCCAGCTCCCCCAGGAACACGCTGGTCTCCCACGATGAATTCCTGTGTCCTTTGAATTTGGTGAGTAAATATTCCAACGCCTCGTCTGTCGACCGTGCCACAGATGTGCAACCAATCAGCCTGTGCACAATGGGAAGCTAGAGAAAACAGATCACCACCCAGATTTACCCACTTTCAAGAGCTTTAAGAAGAAGGAAGGAAGGAAAAAGAAAGTCCCCTTCTCCCAGGTGCAGCCTCTGGGGACAGCCCTTACGCTCCCATGTAGGTCCCAAGAGGACTCTTGTGTTTCTTCTGGTCCCGAATCCTCCATCCCAATGAGCCAGCCCCAGAAGTGCAGCTGCCTGGCTCTGTTGGTGACTCACTGCTCCTCCCCGGTGCCCTCCGACCGTGGGAAGCGATGGGAGACAAGGGCACTCGGCGCCTCAGCCTCGGGATGTATGTGGTGCTGCGAGAGCGTAGCTGGGAGCAGAGCGGCAGCAAAGCACCATCTCTCTGTACCAAGCGCGCTCAGGCACCGGTGGACAAACCAAGAGCTTTCTCCTTTTGGAGCCCCCGATGTTCCAATCTCCTTTGGGTCACAAGTACTGTGCAGATAACCTACTTTGTTAGAAATCTGACCATGAGGTTTGGGAGCCTGCTCAGTCATGGCAGGGAAGGTTTGGGGTTTGTGGGGGACCTGAGGGCTGGGGCTGACCTCCACCAGCATCACTCCACACCAGAGAGTACTCCCCAACACTCCCACCATGTGCTTGCCTGACCAAAGAGCAACATGTGTCCAGAAAGAATAAGAAAAGAAAAGGAAAAAAATAGCTGTATTCTTCCACACAAACCTTGAGGACAGCTTGGGAGTATCATCTCTTCCTGCAGATAGAGCCTCTGGAGCCCCTGAGCTCCCACCCAGCTCCAGGGGTGCAGCACGTGGGATGGGAGCAGAGGACACATCTTTCACAGGCAAGGAACTGACGCTCCAATAGCAGCCAGCTGCTCTCTGCAGCCATTGCTTCCTTCCCAAATATAACCAGCTTCTTTCCCCAGATCCCCAAACTTAACAAATAACTGGGGCACTAATTTATTTTTTTTTTAAATTGGTATGAAAAAGGGAAACTATCCAAAAAGAAGAAGAAGAAAGAAAGAGAACTGACACAAAATTAAACAATCTACCTTAAAATAAACTCTGCAGTATTATCTGTCTCTTGTCAACAGTTATTAGGGAATAAAAGTGACAGACTGTCTACTTGAGATACATCCCATGTCCAAGTGACATACCTAAAACCTGTCAGAGATTTCCCCCTGTTGATGCATCTGCTTATCCTTAGTGCCCACACGTGTTACGCTGCTGTATATTCTTGTACGGTGGAAGCACTTGATTTATTTGTTGAAAGGAAAGAACACTTTTTTCTCCCCACCTAATTTTACTCTTCTGATGTGACAGGTCTTTGTCCACTCCTCACATAAAACAGAAAAGTCCTTGACTAAAACCAGACTCCACTTAATTATTTTTCCTTACAAATAAAGTCAATAGAACTGGCAAACACGAACAAAAATGGATCTATCAGAGAACTGTAAACGGATTTTCCCTCACCACACATTCTTCACATTAAGAAATTACTACCACTCAATATTAAAACCAGACAAATTGCATGGTGTTTTGGTGAAAGAGAGGATAAAACAACTCATGTGGACAAGTTACAGGAATGGATAAAGGAGATGTTGCCTCAGTCCAGACAGCAATTAGCTTTTGGGAACTTGGTGCCAGCTCTCCAGCCTTCACTGAGTGTTGGAAGTAAGGGTGCTGTATATCAAACATATCGAATCAAAACTGAAAAACCAGGCTTGGCCAAGCCTGGGGGTTGTTTGAAAACTGGACTTTGCCCACAGCTTTGATGTGGGTATGGACTGGGTGCATCCCCACGAAGTTTTAATTCTTATTAATGCTGTAGAAGGACACTAGAAATGTTCAGCAGAAGGTTGTGTCATGGGAGTAATGTGGAAAGGGTTTTCTATGTGGTGGCAACCCACAGTACAACCCAAAACTTTCCAAGAGATTAAAAAGATATTTGCAGTTGAATATCCATATTTTTTCCTTAGAAGAAAGTTTATTTGGTTGGCTTAATTTTAATTTCAAGTGAGCTACAGCTATTCAAATAGCAAATCTATGGATAGTGGGAAGGAGAAAAGAGCAAGAGAAATGCTTTACACTGAAAGGTGCACCCTGGGGGTGAAATTACACAAGACTTGAAGTGAGCCTAAGCAAGCACAGGTTGTGTGTCAGAAACATGTCTACACCATATCAGCTTGACAGATGGAGAGATCTTATCTGTTTAACTGTGGTAGAAGCAGCTTAAGCACAAATCTGCCTTTTGTTTCTTTATCTATGTGCTGTTGGGGAACTTTTAAAACTCTCTTTTCCATACTGCAAAAACCTCCTTTAATTTCCATTTTACTTAATGCAACTCAAGCCAAATGAAGGAAACCCAACAACAGCGTTTCTTAGCCAAGGCTGTAAGGAATCCATAGCCTGGGGTACCAGAACACTCTGCCTTCCTAGACTGTTCCTCAGAGCATCCCAACACCAACACAACATCGCTCCACTCCAGGGGACTGCATTATCCAGTGTTAGGGGCTGGTATTGAGTAAACCAGTAGAGAAAAGTGGCTCCTGATTACAAAGAAAAAATCTCTGCCATCCCAAAGGTAGTGCAGGAGGTAGTTCGTCGCTAAACCCCAAGAAACGTCACGGTCACGGAGGGTTTCAGCTTTTAATATGGTTTAGATTAAAATCCTGTCTGCCTCTATAGCTTTGATGAAATTTTTGTTTTCCACGTCAAGGCTGAAAGCAATGAACTAAAAGAACTTGACACGTACAGTCCCCAATATACAAACAACCGACTGTTTCCATAGAAAATTAGGGAACAGACAAACTGAAATAACTCTAAAAAAATGAATTCCTAATTTTGTAATAGAGGCCACATGGTCTGCTCAAGTGAGCGCAGAACTGGAGAGCGTGATTAGCTTTACCCCAACACCAACGATTTCATCTGTGAGTACGTGCATTTTTTCCTCATCTCAGGACACAACCCAGTGTCCCGGTCAATGGGAACCACAGGGCTCACCTTCTTACTTAGCAGAGCAGTAGGGGAATTAATTATTGAGCACTTAAATCAGATCAAACAGTGAATGAATTTACTCTGAGGCATGGAGTTCATGAAAAGCACAGAACAAAAACAGCACCATTGGCTGAATTTTTGTGGTTGAATTTGAATCTCTTATCTGTACTCACTGGAACAATTTTGGTCTGGGTTGCACACAAACTTCTTTTGTACACCAAATTTGAATAGAGTTCAACAAAGCAGAAAATTAATAGAAATGCCATTGGGTAGTTAGATATTGCAAACACCTTTTGTCAGATTTTATCACCATTAGATCAGGCTCCGGATTCTGCCCTAATTTGGTAATAAACTGCAATTCTGAACCCCATCTCAGCAAATACCACAAACTCAAACTTGACCTTGCCTCCACTGGCCATCATTATTGACAAAAAGTCCCGGAACAACAATGCTGGCATTGTAAATTCATGCGAGGAATAGTACTTGCAAAGGTTTCGGATGTGAGCTGAAAACCCATTTAGTTAAGAATATTTTATTGTGGAAAAGGATGTGGAAACAAAAAATAAGTTAAAATGATAAAGAGATCTGAATAGAAACCCCACGGTTATAAATGGAACAGTTGCTGTAAGCAGATAGTTCTGTACATCCACATCTGTTCCAGTTCAAAGCAGTTCATGTGAACCAGGGGAAGAGACTATTTTTTCCTTTAGCTCCACTGCTGCAAACCTATCTTCTTTCAGGGCAGGGAGGAGGAAGAGGGAGAAACTGCCACCGGTCGACTGGCTCAATCCAAATTCCAACGAGACAGGGCTGCCCCTGACATCTCTTCTTGCCTTTCCCCATTTCCCCCTCTCCCCCCAGTATTAAAAGACATTCAGGAGAGAGCAGCAACATTTGCAAATGCTTACAGCAATTAAAGTTGTTTGTTTTTGCTAAACCCGAGGCATCTGTAGCTTAACAAAAACTCTGGTTTGTTCCTTTACTCACAGATAGTTTCTGTTTCACAACTGTCCCTTCTGGGGCCACTTTGATGATAACGTGGGAAAAGCAGGCAGAACAGCCAAAGAGGGAAATAAATATATAAAAATAACGAGGCTGCTCCAAGACTCATTCAGGTTCCAAAGGAGCTCAAATTTCCTGCCTGCAGAGAGCTGAAACGCTTTCCCTACCCAGTTCGGTCTCTGTTTCTGTAATATCCTCTTTTCTCATTTTAAAAATAAATGGTGAAAAAGGGTAAAAAAGAAAGCAGCTGCCAAGAGGACATGGTGCAAGGAAACAGAAAGAGCAGCGGTACCAAGCTTGGGAAAGGGTAAAAGCTGAAATTAGCTCCAGTTATGAGAATTTATCTTCCCATTTGTACTATTCAATGACGGCAGGTACACACCTTTTACCCACTGCACGACCAGTGCATCTAGTCCACGGTTGGACTAGAAGATCCCAAAGGTCCTTTCCAACCTAGGCAATTCTACAATTCAATGAGATTTAGATGCTTTACTTGTTTTTTCTTGCCTTTCTTATTTTTTTTTCCCTCCCCCACACCAGGTTGCTCACACCCAGGTTGAAATATGTTTGCTTGGGCCCCTGATTTTATTTGCCACCTGCAAAACATGAAAGCTTCCCGCAACCGAGTCTCCGCGGGCAGCTCCTGCCGCTGACGGACAATGTGCTGGAGTCAGTCAATACAGAGTAATTGCTGGACTGAAATCAATCACAGGCTCCCAGGAACCGCTTTGACTAGATTTTACTTTCAAGATTTAGTGCTGTGACTGGTGAGATGCCCAACTCCTCAATTACCATTAGACACGTGCTTCGCTTCCACAATTAAGATGGATGGCAAAAACTCCGCTGAATTCCAGAGCGGAGGTTCACGAGAAGCCACCTGAAATGCAAAAATCCTCCACTGCAATTAAATAGTCCTTAAAACCCCTTAAATAGCCACACAAATAAAGGATCAGGACTGTACTGGCAACTACTGTTGATGTTTGGTGGAGAAAAGCCTGTGCAGGTTGGGAAGCGTGTTCCAGGGTTCCCTTGAAAACACAGAGGCACGGGAGCCGTCGGGACACGCGGGGAGGGTCTCGGGCTCAGTTGCCCACTTCCCACCAAAACCAGGGCTATTTGTATGCTTAAGTGCTTTACTGGACAAGGGCCAGAGGGCACAGCAAATTGCAGGATACAGCCCTGATGAGCTATTTTGAGAAAACACACTGAAGAGAAAGAGAAAAGGGAAAGCTTTCATTAATTTATATTATCAAGACAACAAAGATCTTGTTTTGGAAACAAGAATCTGGCTCTTTTAACTGAAAGCTTGTTAGCAAAATGCTGCAAGAAGAAAGTTTAAAAATTGAATTAATTCATCTGCCATTTAGAAACTATTAGCTTTAAAAGGCTGAGATTTGATTTATGCGCTTCTGGTATGTAACAGAATGTTTAAAATCTAACCCCAAACCTATTTCTGCTCTTCCTTTGGTAATTAGGATGTGGTCTTTTACTCTCCCACTACTCAGTTATATTGTCAGATGGATTTAAATGGTTAAGATTAATTAAAAATCACAACACTCACGAGACAAGTCATTACAGCACTGCAAGAATGGTATGGGTAAGCACAATTTCTTCTGCAGTTGATGACCTGTCATTACTCAGTTTGAGGGACCAGATTCATTCTCAAACAGAAAGGATCAGCTGCAGTTCTTAAAAATATGTTATTTCATGTAGGCCAGATTTCCCAGTGCGACGACACTCAGCAGTCCTCTGAAAAGTACACAGAGCAAATAAGCACAGCCTGATAGACTCAACTCCACTTCTCAAGGAAGGAGCACCCAGAACAAGTTCTACCCTGTTTCATCTGGGACAGATACACGTCGCTCTGCTTCTTCCACTCTCATCTACACGACGTACAAGGTCGTATCCTGGTCGAGTATGAACTTCTCTGAGCTGAATCCATTTCAGGTGAACCAAAATGATGACTGTTGTTTTGTTTTCTGTCAAACCCATAAATTCAACGTATCCATTCTTGCCGTATAACTAAAGTTCCACGGCAGCAAATGAACATGATATAAAAGGAGTCGACGGGGTCTCCCGATGGCTCACCAAAGTTTATCAAGTCTTTTAAGATCAGTGGGTAAAGAAATACTTTGGACTTCTAAAGCATGTACAAAAGACCTGGGGACAGGATTTCTGTGCTCAGCCTTGGCCTCTCAACCTGTCTTCCTACTATGTGAGCTAAAGGAGGATCTCCTGCATGACCTCCTGTACAGTTGTTCAGAAACAGGATCTATCTGTTCCTATTCCGAGAGCCCAAACATCATCTCACATCTCAGGGCAAAATATTTCTACAAAGTGATTGAATTTGGAATCCAAATTTGCAGCACAGCAAGACCTGCCTCTGTTAGCTGAGGTATGTCCTCACAGCGTACCTTAGGCTGTTCTCTCGTGCCTTTTAGCTGCCCTCAGCTATCTGCCAAATGGATTATTGACAGCCATCACAAAGATGAAGTAGCATTTCAAATCTATGTCCCTGGCGATGTCAGCGCTAAACCCTAGGAGACCGTTCCCAGACAAATTGATGGAGCCTGCAAACACCACCCCACTCGTACAGTGCTGATACCCAGGTCCCCTGAAACCTCCGACAGCAATGTATTCCAGACTAGGAAACACTGTCCCTGTCTACTTATAGAATGCTCTCATTTAACTCACAGGAACTGCAAACATGGATCCAGGGAGAAGGTTATTGTTTTTTTGAAGCTTTGATTCCTTTAAATTAACTCGACATTTAGAAGTGAAGCACAGAAAACTTGTGCAATACCCTACAGAGCAGCTCGCAGAGAAGCAGTCGCTTGCACCAGCAAGAATAGCTGAGGGTGAAGCTAAACTCACTAATGAGAACGAAGGGAAGGAAGCAAAGCCGTGCATATGAAGCAAAACAAACACGGTGCATGTGATAAAGTGTAAAATGTATGCCCTGGAGGATCAGAAAAGATATATAGATAGTGTGCAGAGGGGCAAGTCTTAGATTATCTTCCACTACACACACACAAGGTCAAATNTATGTTGACACTCTGCATCATTCTGTTTGTTAGTGAGTCCACTTCTCCCATGGGGCTCAGACTCCTATGGTCCCGTATACCTTACCAGGTGTTTTTCCTGTTTAACATGCACAGTTTAACCACAGAAAGGAGACCATTTCCTAAAAATCCCAATAACATGAATTTATTTTCAGATCTGTTTGATTCTCGTTTATGGTTGGTTTGGGGAACACTATCAGCAGCATGGTTAACTGACCATACACCCTAGGAGACTAAATTTGCTAAAGTATGTTGCTTGAGCTGATTAAATGAAAGTAAATGTTGCTTTGGATATTGGTCTGGCCAACCTTAGGAGTAGTGTGAGAGGAATAAGATAATAATAAATCAGGACAAGAGGTAACAGGCACCAACTTGAACACAAGAAGTTCCATCTAAACACGAGGAGGAACTTCTTCACTTTAAGAGTGGCAGAACCCTGGAAGAGGCTGCCCAGAGAGATGCTGGAGTCTCCATCTCTGGAGATGTTCAAACCCACCTGGACATGTTCCTGTGCAACCTGCTTTGGGTGGACCTGCTTTGGCAGGGGGGGTTGGCCTAGATGATCTCCAGAGGTCCCTTCCAACCCCACATCATTTCTGTGATTCTTCTCACTTGGGTTTTATTATTCTAGTGATAAACTAGCCTTTAAAAACCCACTCATTTATTATTTTTTAAACTCTTTGCACAGAGCTGCAAGGTCTCACCACCTTGAAGAAGATGCAGAAAGCGGTGGCAGGCAGCCTTTCACCTCTGTGCTGTCTCTTTCACCTGTAAGACCCCTGAGGCAGAACCCCTGGAGCCAGACCTTTCCCTCCACGAACCCTGGGCTGCAATCTCCACACCTGGCTATAAAACTGGAAAAAGCCCGGCTCCACATCCTTACTTTGTGACTCAGGCTCATTTCTGTTTATACTCTTGCAAGCTGAAGAATGACAATGACTAGTAGCTACATACATAAATAAAGTATATTAAGTCACAGGAAGTAAAAAGGGAAAACCATTAATTTATTTTTAGAAACCTGTTCTTGCCATTCATCAGAAAAACAACATTCAAAAGTATGTAGCAAGATACAAGCATCTGGATGAGGTTTGCTGACCACATACCAACATTCAGGCTACCCACAGCGAACCATTTTCCCTCTTTAGACCAGTCTCAGACTCTATGCCAAGAGCACAGGGTAGAGACAGTCATGTAGTAGTTTCCACTAGGGAGCCCCGGGAAAAGGGTGCTTTGACCACACACGCTACAGCTGCTTTGACATGGTCTGCTTAGTCTTATCCTTTCACAGGATCATAGAGTGGTTCAGGTTGGAAGGGACCTTCAAGATCATCCAGTTCCAAACCCCTCTGCCCTGGGCAGGGACACCTCCCACCAGACCATGTTGCTCAAAGCCCCATCCAGCCTGGCCTTGAACTCCCCCAGGGATGGGGCAGCCACAGCTTCTCTAGGCAACCTGGGCCAGGGTCTCACCGCCCTCACAGCCAAGCAAGTCCCTCTAGGGACTGGTAGAGGTTTTAAGGTCTCCCCAGAGCCTTCTCCTCTCTAGACTGAACAACCGCAATTCTCTGAGCGTATCCTCACAGCAGAGGTGCTCCAGCCCCCAGAGCATCTTTGTGGCCCTCTCCTGGATCTCCTCCAACAGGTCCATGTCCTTCCAGTGCTGAGGACTTCAGAGCTGGATGTGGTACTCCAGGTGGGGTCTCACCAGAGCGGAGTAAAAGGGTAAAAATTTAGTGTTCCTACAGCTGACACCTCCCGTGTCATGGCACCAGCCAGTCCATCTCAAACCGTTCTACGCACACCTCCCATCAACAGTGTCCGCATCAGGTTAAACACAAGAGAAAAGGTCTCACTATCTAGATCACCTTCTCCGTACAAACAGACCGTGCCAATGCTAACCAAAAATAAATAGTGGATTTAATATGGAGCTGGATGCTCAGCTCCCAAAAACACAGCAGCAAATGCAGTACGCCCACACATCCCTTCTTTCTCCTCCTCTTGCTGGGTTGCCAAAATACAACACATCCATCAGTAGAAAAAACCTTTTCAGGACAATAATGCTGCAACATACCGAGATGAATTTAATGGTGTTTGCATAAAAGCTTCCATCTTCTGCAGTCTGCAGTAGATTTCTTCTGGGCAATCATACCACAAGTGTAAGGTCATACTGTATTTTGAATCTCTGCCTGCCAAAATCTGGGGAGAATGGCAGAGCACATCCATTGACATACCTTGCGGTACATCGGCAGCCAAGATGCTATAGCACAAACCATCAGACAGAAATACAGAATGGGTTTTTCTTTGCCTGTTAACGCTGCGCTGGACACCTTTCTGCCACTGTTCTTACTTCAAAGCAGTAAAAAAATAGAACTTTGAGCCCTCAGACTTCCAACTTGGCTCTTGTTGCTCTTCTGAAGGACAATTATAAAGCTCCCACAATATCATGTTAAAAAGAAGGACTTTAAAATGTATGCGGAGGATTCTGCATTTCTTACTTTTACCTCAACGATGTCGCTGCTGTCAGTATCTGCTCACTTTCCCTGTTCACTTTTTAGCAAAGTAGCCCAAATCTGCAATGGAAATGGAATTTAGTGGCCAACCTTTTCCCTTTTTTGCTGAGTGCTGTGAAATGTGTTTCTCTCTCCCTCAACAAATTTTTATCCTTATCAACACACAGATCCCTGCAGCATATTCCAAGTTTGTTCTGCAAGCAGGACATCAGCTGACGTCAATGAAGATGTACAAGAGGCAACAAATATTTGCCATGTGTTTAGAAAACAAAGTTTATCCTCATTCTACTACGGACTCACCAAGTTTCTCCCTACGCAGGGATGCAGCCAGAGGGAGAGGTAAGAAGGCAGGACTGGGAACCAGGAATACCTGACTTGTAATCACTGATGTCACGGTAGAAGTTAAATAATTTATAAGATATAAAAAGAGCAGTTAATCCCTGCAAAGCACTCAGCCTTTTCATAACGGCTTTCAGATTTTTGAACTCCCTCGGAGTCGTGTGTAAAAAGTCATAGGTGTTTGTGTCAGTTTGAAAATTAAATAAAGGGGGTCTGTTTTTCAGAGCTGTGGCCTAAGAGGACATTTCAGTGATTATATATATGTATTATTAATACACCACTCATAGGAATGAGAATGTACATCCAGGTCCTAGCACAGATACAGAGCTGCCAAGAATAAATCAGATACGCAGATAAGGTAAGCAGGCAAAGATATTAAAGAGGAATGGCACTGGATCTAGCGGTACTGCCATTCTTTTTATCAGTTCAAATCTGGAAATAGTTTCCGTAATGGCTGGAAGGACAGACTGCCAGTAGAAAGTTCAAAGATGTGGACTGTGGGAGTCTGAAGAAGACAGCAAACGCTGGCATGCAGGCCAGCCGCAGAGGAGAGGCAGCGTGGCTCTGGGGACAAGGCACTGGAAGCATCAAAGCCAGCTGAAAGGGCAGAGCAGGCGGCGCTGCACAAAGAGAGGAGAACAGAGGAGAAGCGAGGATGTACGCAGGGACACGGGTCAGGCGCCGGCAGATAAAGGCTGAAGGATAGCGGGAGGTTAGGGGGCAGGGAGCAGGGCTGGCCCTCCCACCAGGATGTAGTACTACTTTCGGAAAGAGAGGGACGAGGGATACAAATCAAAGGCGAAAGCAAATAAATAAAAAGCTCTTTCCCTCGAGGGCGTGTGGGCCAGCCTGCGAAGCGGCGGCGGTGACTAATGCAGCCCAGCACGAGGAGCTTGGCTTCCTGCACATCTAGAGCCTCCCCAGAAAGGCAGCCATTGCGGTTGTCTGTAAAAGGCCCACATCTACCATAAATTACCCTTGCAGCGCCAGCGGAGACACCACTGCCTTTTAGCTCCTCAAAGTACCAAGAGGAAAGCCGTGTGCTGCTCCTCATGCCGTCCCGCAGGTTACTGGGCTCTAACAGCTGGCACAAGATGACTTAGCACCCCTGAAAATAACACAGCGACAGGGTCCCAGCAAGCACGTAGGCTGCCAACCCCTGAAAATTTGCCATTTGTAAAACCCCTCTTGGGGTTTGCACCTACAGCAGAACTGTGGGTCCTCCCATAATGTGGATGCTGATGGAGGAGAAGCTGGCCATGAGCAGGCAGAGGGCACTTGCAGCCCAGGAGGCCAATCTCATCCTGGGCTGCATCAAAGGGTGCGTTGCCAGCAGATCTAGAGAGGGTATTCTGCCACTTTGCTCTGGTGAGACCTCACCTGGAGAAGCGTGTGCAGGTCTGGAGCCGTCAAGAAAGGAAGGACAAGGACCTGGTAGATCGCGTCCAGAGGGGGGGCACAAAAATGATCAGGGAGTTGGAGCACCTTTGCTACAAGGACAGGCTGAGGGAGCTGGGGTGGTTCAGCATGAAAAAGAGGAGGCTCTGGGGAGACCTAAGAGCAGCCTTCCAGTACCTGAAGGGGCTACAGGAAGGCTGGGGAGGGTCCATTTACAAAGCCCTGCAGTGACAGGACAAGAGGCAATGGCTTCAAACTCAAGAAGAGCAGATTTAGATCGGTTATTAGGAACAGGTTCTTTACTGAGGAAGGTGGACCACTGGAATGGGTTGCCCAGGGAGGTGGTTGAGGCGCCTTCCCTGGAGATATTCAAGGAGAGGCTGGACAAGGCCCTGGGCAATCTGGTCTAGTTGGGGGTGTCCCTGCTGACTGCGGGGAGGTGGGACTAGATGACCCTAGAGGTCCCTTCCAGCCTGGACCATTCTATGATTCTAAGATAATGTCAAGTTTGGCAACACACATGGGGGAGGTTGGGAAGGTGAGTATTCCCATAGCGGCACACATTGTCCCCAGCTAGGTCTCTGGAAGTAAGGAGAACTATTTCATGCCACTATCACTAACTTGGCTTTTATAATAAAGTGCGGAGAAGTACTTTTTTCAGAATCCCTGGAAACACTTGCAAGAAAAGGAAGAAAGAAAAAAAAAAGAAAAGAAGAGGTGGCTTCTGTTCTTGGAGCTCATCAGTCCAACCATTCACCTACACAGTGGCCCAACAACTCTACATGAAATGAATGTTTGAGAGCTTCAGGACTTGAAACTCCCCATCAACTTGCTGAAGGACAATGCCAAGGATTGGGCAAAGATTTACAGGAACACTGGTAATAGACAGCAGGATGCTCTGCACAGAGGCTAGTGTGATGGCTTTCCTGAGAAGTCACAAACCTCGCTGCACGGTGTGATACAGCTGTATATTCAGCGTGATGCTCTCAGTGCAACCAGCCTCTCCCTCCTTTGCCTCCTGGAGAAGCCTCTGCTCAGGAGTGTATTGAAAGGGTGGCTTCCTGAGGACCCAGCTGCATAAGACACCAAGCGTGGCCCAGCAAGGGCTAAGCATCCCCTCTAAAACAGAGGGGAAATGAGCAAACGAAGCATTCCTCAGCCTTTCACACAGTAAAGTCCTGAAGTTCATCACGCCTGTCACAGTCCCTTCCTTTCTTCCTTTTCCCCAAAGTGATCTCAATTTAAAGCGAGCCTTATTTTCCAACCACAGCACGTCCCCAAGCATTTCCTTTTCTCAAAATCACCAGAATCCAAAGGGTGTAATTAAAGTCAAGAGGGACATTTTTCCCTTCCTGATGCCAATAAATACTGCTACTTCCCAGGATTACTCTCTTGCCTTCTGTTTTGGCCTGCTACTTTTACCCCATATTTCATGTCACACCCGTACAACCGCAGCGCGTAGCCGTGGAGCTACGTGGTCCTCACCCGCGCATCCACCGCATCTGGTTCCTCAACGCCCCCTTTCCCACCACCCCAACACTCTGCAAGAGCTCCCAGTGACTGAGAAATTGCCGTGCCTGTTCCCAGTCTCGCCCAGGACGAAGCACATCTCCTGGAGCGTTCTGGTGGTCCGAGGCACAGACCTGCAGTCCAGCCCACAGCCAGAGCTGCTGCTTTGGCTCTGTATGTGCTCATCCCCAGAAATTAATAAGTTATTACTACAAATTAAAATATTCAGTTAATGATGTGCATGACTGCAAGTTACAGAGCTGGAAAAGAAGTCCTAATTAAATCAATACGGTTATTAGTCCCTTGTCACCGCTGATTAATTATTAGCTTAACACGCTTCATCATTTTCACTGTTAATGGAAATAGCTGCAGTGCTACCATGGGGAGCAGGGTAATACAGAGGAGAAACCTACGGAGCCAAGCTGGAAGTCCCAGCTCTGGCTTGAATAACATCTTCCAGAGGAAAAGGGGGAAACTTGTCATTTTCTGGGGTGACCAAAGACTCTCATGGTTTTCAAAGGGGTCAGATATTCGCTCAGGGAAATTCTGATTGCTGAAACACAGGGAATAAAACTTGTTTCCTAAATGCGTGCCTACCCCTGAGCACTTGTCCCAGTGCCTCTAAGGCTTCCTCTGAAGTGACAGGACAGCACCGTGGTCCTTTCAGAAGGCAAGACACCAGTACCTTTCTCCAGAGCCCACCCCAATTCTGACCCTCGCCCCTTCTTCATGCCATGCACTCGTTACCCCAGTCCACGAGGAAGGAATCAGCATGCAGTAAGCTGGCAGCCATCAGGTGCAATGTCTAGGGTCCTTAGGGCACAGATGTAGCTGAGGACACCTGTCCTTTCACAGAAAGAGCCAAAAATAATGTACTGAGGTCACGTTTTTCAGTGCTTGTGGCAAGTAAAATAGTACTTTGGTTGTAGGTAACTGATAGTATTTACCCAGAGCTCAGGGCAGTACAGAGTCCCCTTCGTTCTCCTGTCTTCTGTCATCCTCTCACTGACCCCAGCTCTTCCCTAACTCCTTGTAAGGAGCAAGTGTCCTTAGCTGTCTGCAGGAGGGCTTTTTGAGCATACAGACCACGTAAAAACATCAAGGATGGCTCTCTGCATCTCTCCAGCGACAACACTAAAGTTTCCACAGAGCTGGATGGGATTTGCACCACCATACACGGACCCTCCAGGCAGTTAGACAGCGGTTTCATCTTATAAACAGCTTCCACAAACAGGCTCTCTTGGATAGGTTATCAATAGCAACACAAACACGCGCTTCCGAGGACAAAACTGCTCCTTGAACTCATTAATGAGGCTGGTACACAGCGTTCACGCCGTTAATGGGCGATTCAGGGAATTAAAAGAGAGAATGTCACGGTAAAATCCCATGTAAAGTTCCTCAAAGACAAAGAGCCACTCGAGCAATTTCTCAGGACTCTCACCTGATATCCCTGCGATCACCTCCGGATAAATTGCCACCTGCCCCGTGAGGAATAGTGCCAGTTTAGCCTTTCGGCCTCTTACTGGTATCTCTCTCAACGCCCTGCGATAACGCTTCAGCCTCCCACGCTTTATTTGCTTGCCACTTCAGTTTTTAGAAGTTTGAGCTCTTTCTTATTTTGATAAATAAGTTAATGTCAGACAATCAGTGGCGTACAGAAACCCCGTCCCCCAGTATTTAGGTATAAAACCCAGCCGAGGAGGGTTTTGGGGAGGTTTTTTTATGTGTGTCAAACACGAAAGAGATCATTTTCTTCACATTCTGAGCGCTCTGGCCAGCCCATGGTTTGGTGGCATTTCTTTTAGAAACGGGCTGAACTCCAGTGAAATATTTGGCCGTTTAACGAGTATAGACTCCAGGATAACGGTTTTCATGGGAATCCAAAAAAGAGGGAGGAAAGGAAAGGGCTCCCCGTGCTATTCTTAGCTGCAAACAGTTAGATTTGGAATTCTGATTGTAAAGCATGGAATTTCTAAATGGTGCCATGCTAAATTTACTTCATTTGTATACAATTCCGCTGGATAACCAAGCGTGTTCCCGTACGTTCCTGGTTAGCATCTCAGCTCTAGCTTTATTGTCTCTAAACTGGTAGAAAAATGCCTTCAAAGTAAATAGTGCTCCTAAGATCCGTGTTCCGACGTGTGTGCGGGAAGGTTGGACACACCGAGCGTGCGGGAAGGCTCCATGGAAATGCATATGTGGGCGCACACACAGGGACAGTGAGCTGTGATTTATTTCTAGAGGGAAGCCAAGGAAATTCCCACCCCCTACCATTTAAACGATCTGCTCTTTGGCTCCAAACACGCGGCAACTTCTCAGCCAAGGAATGTATTTGCCCCTTCCAATACGTGTAATTTACTTTGCCGCACACATTAGTTAATGATACAAAGACACACGATCGAGCCGGTCCCGTAAAAACCTTCCTGTCAACCTGAGACAGACCCATTTCATTTTCTAAGCCTTTCCCCCCGCCCCTGCCCCCTCCTCGTCTTCCGCGGCAGCGTGTGAATTAGCAGCAATCACCAACTCCAGGATTTATCCCATCTACTTTGTACCCCAGCAGTTTTTTCAGCATTAGATCTGCTTCCCGGGGTGGGTTAGATGAGCTTTCAGTTACTACCTTACTGTAGGCAAAGAGGACTTTACGCTCTTTCCCCTTCTCTGGGGGCGGGAGGGGGAGGTAAGACGGGAGAGGGCTACTTTATTCCCCTGCTCCTTCCCGGCGATTATTCCTGGATTTTTAAAAATAGGCGATGAAACGCTAATAATAAATCCCTTATCGGGGCACTCGGGGCGGGGGGCCGAGGCTAGCGGCCGCCCGCGGAGCCGGTTTCTCAGCCGGCGAGGTGCGCACCCCCC
>VZTM01037208.1:14204-75631 GCA_013400555.1 Jacana jacana | reverse complement strand
AAAAAAAAAAAAAAGAAAAGCAAATTGCTTACCAGAAGTGACTCCTATAACTTTACTGCCCCTTGAATCATACAGAGGAAAAGAGGGTGAATTATTTACCTGTGAGTTGGCTTGCTACTCTCTTCGCATTTATAGGAGCCAGCATCTCCCACGACACGCGTCCAGCCAAGGTGTTCACTGTAACTTCTTTTTTGAACCTGCAATTATTGCACCATTCGTAAAGGAAGCAGCAAAGTCTTTTCTTGTAAGATACAAAGAGGCATTAGCAATGATTCAAACTAATACCCTTTAAGTGGCTTGGATACTGGAAGAACGTAGCCTATGTGCTAGTCATCTACAAGGCATCTACAGGGCAGAGACTGCAGAGTTAGCATCCTGCACAACCTGGCAGCCCACTAAGAGACAAGTTTTTAACACTTCCTTAACAGCAACTGGAGCTCTGCCATAAGCAGCAACGATATTCACATGCTAGAAACTGAATACTTTCAAATCCTTATCAGTTCTCAGTGGATATGCCACTGGAACAGCTCAAGATTTGGTACCCACTGGAGATATGACTCCAAGAAACTCAGAAATCCAGTAGCACTTCCAGAAGGATCTGATAGTACTTCTAAACCCCCCCCCCCCAATTTGGTTGCCTGCCCCCTTCCATTGGGATAACAGGGATCACACCTACAGCCCCAAACCACAGCACCCCACCTCCCAGGCAGCCAGGAGCCCAAACTGACCTCCCTTTCCCACATCCAGCCCAGGTGTCACAAATGAAGAAGCCAAAAGCCTTTTTATTCCCTCATGACTGCCCTGGGGGTCTCTCCCTTCCCACCACTCCCATCTCCCTGCAGGGCAGGTGATGGGGCTGCCCTTCTCCACTCAGGTGTTTCCAGTCAGTCAGGGTGGCCACAGCTGGGAAGGTGCCAAGGCCTCCATTAACTCTGTTCAGGCTTCTGCCATCTCTGGTGTGTGTGATCCTGTCACAAGTGTGTTTTGTGCAATGGGAGCTGACAATTTAAGACCTTTGTTTTACAACCACACTTCACGAGAATGAGCAAGCTAGGACTTGTGTAAATGAGTGAAGACCTGAAGTTGTCACAGGACCAGACTGCAGTATAACAGCAGAGAATTTGTGCTAATGTTTGGGTAATATTACACATGATCCCGTGTCTGTTCTTTTGGAATTTAATTACTACAGTGCAAGTCTCGATGGTCTACATACAGTGATTATCTCCCAGGTAACATCCAAATATTATAAGGTCTTTCCATGACATGAGACGTTAGCAGTGAAATTACACAGGAATATCCGTTGGTTTAAATTCTATACTTGCATATATCCCCTTGGAATTGCTGCTAACAGGTGTTTGCTAGGGTTTTTTGGTGGGTCTCGTTTCTTTGTTTTTTAAAACTGATCAAAATATCTCTTTTAGTGTCCACAAATTATCTCCAAGGTGTTTGTGGTTTAAACATGTGAATCACGAATTCGATCGGGACCGTTGTGAAGGCTCCCTGGGAACAGGGAACAATGAACTGCGAATCCAGCCCGGAGTTGTGAGTCAGTACCAAGTTGAGAGAGATTCACCAAGACTTTCCAAAACATGAATATCCAAGGACTTGCCCAAGAAACTTTGAGCTGGTTGAAGCTCACTTTTCCAGCCTCAAACCTCTGTGTTTCTTCAGGACAGGTATTGAAAGACAGAAATACAGACAATTTTGAAGAAATATGTTTTCATATGCAATCATCCATCTGGGACAGGGTATGCACATCTCAGCAAGACAGAGCATCATGGGCAGTAAGATGAGTGCTGCTCTTGGGAGTGAGGTATGGCTGTCTCCTCACATACATGAGTTTGAATATCACATGGATCCAAAAAAGAATATAGACTTGTTTTAGAATCACTTTGGTTGGAAGAGACCCTTGGGATCATCGAGTCCAACCATCAGCTTCACTCTACAAGTTCTCCCCTACACCAGATCCCTCAACACTACATCTAATCTACTCTTAAACACAGTCAGGGATGGTGACTCCACCACTTCCCTGAGCAGCCCATTCCAGGGTCTGACCACTCTTTCTGGGAAGAATTTTTTCATAATGTCAAGCCTAACCCTACCCTGCTGCAGCTTTATATTGTGCTTTGAATCTATAGAAATAAAATAATGCAGCGGTGATTGTTTCCCAGTCCGATTGAACGGCACGTACTTCCCAGCAGTCTATCTGTCAATATAACCAGCTTGTCTATACCCAGCCGGGTAATTAAGAGTAACGAAGCCGTGGCAGTTGTAATTGCACACAAGTGCACCAAGCAAAAGGCATGGCTCCCAGCACATGGGGCACACTGATGTTTGAAGAGCAAGTGCCTGGCACCGGACCCGGTGCATTGCCACGGCCTAGGCCTCCGCTCTCCTCCGGGCATGGCGGGTGTGAGTCGGGGTGGGAAGTCAGGCAGAGCAGGAAGCGACGACAAAAACACGGTGACGCAAAAAGCCCTGCAACTGTGGGTTAGGCTGAGTGACAAGAGGAGAAGGCTGGCCAAGGAGGGATAAAAATCCTTGGTAAAAAATGCTTGTAAACACGTGGCATCTTATTCACCGTGACTAAGCCAAGGTACAACTTCGTAATTAGCTGTTGGTGCTTGTCAGCGTAGACGTGACATCTAGGCCATTTCTTCAGTTTTAATGTCACCTTCTCCACCTAATCTTAATCAATCTCTTTGATTGCACCACTTGGGAGTTAATCTATCATTTGAGAATTTTTTTGTAGCTCACCCTTGAGACTATCAAAGAGATATCTACCTGCAAGAAAAGAAGAAAGGGTGTTTGACTACTACTTTTGTCAGGACTGCGATCCAAGAGGGACTGGATTAAGGAGTTTTCTTTCAGAGGTGAGCTGCCTTTCAGGAATCGAATCACAGCAGCCCCTTGCTCACCACAGCTGAAAACTGAATTTGAGGGGTTTTAGGAAGTTCTGTGTGTATTGTTTATGTAGATCAAAGTGGGAAACAGATACATTCATACAAATTTCTGGTCATTCATATATATTCTTCTAAAAATCAGCTCATTAATATTCCCTTTAAAAATACAGGACCTTCAACAGCTCTTAAAATTTGATTCTTGTATTATGCTGGGATAGTTGCCACCCACCTAACCCATGTATGTCCCTGCTCTTCTCCTAACTTGATGCCATAGTCTAGCAGTTCTTCCAGAGCTGCTGGGTTGCTGGCATGCTTTGTCCTATTCTCCTAAATCACAACAGATGCGATGGATGCAATTTTCTACCATTAAGCAGGCAATTTTCTGCCACACAGCAGAATATGAGCCTGGCAACACGCCCGTGATCCAGATCCTTCTGTGTTCACTCTAGGACTGAAAACCCTGGGGTTTTTTCCCATTCTGTGTTGCTGCACAAGGATAAGGGGGAGCTCTGGATATTAGATACCACGTACCTATTCCAATGATAAATTAAACCCAAGAGACTTACATTTAGTTCTTTTATCTTAACAGCAGGTTGGATTCCTGTGTGAAGATGCCAACACACACACTGAAGATGAAGAACTTGACAAGTCTGAAGCGATGTGCTCAGCACAAGCTCTGAAGGGGGATCGGTGACACCGTAAGAGACCTTCCAGTGGCTGATTCTGCACCAACTCCCTTTTCACATGTATAACCTGCACACCCAACAACCCACTCACCTTAATATAACGGTGCCTGAAAACAAGCCATCAGATTCCTTTCACCGTCAGTTAATAAAGAGTAGTTTTTAATGGTTGATTGTATGTGTGGGAATAATAAACCTGAAGAGCATAAAGAGAAGACTTCTCAATGTTCTTTTTGAATATTTGCTTGAATACTTGTGATCATTTAACTGGAGCTTTAATAGGTAAAGCACAAGCTGTGCATGCAAGCAAAGCAAAATAAGGAATTCATTCCCTCTTTCCCATCGTCCGGCAGGAATTCAGCCATCTCCAGGAAAGCAGAGCTTTGGCATGTCTAACTTGGGAAGACAAATGTCATAACTCCAAACATCCCCCCTCCTCCCCCCCCGGTGTAATATACTGAACATGATATCCTATGGCATGGAATATCCCTTGGGGTCAGCTGTCCCCACTGTGTCCCCTCACAACTTCTTGTCCCCCCTCCACAGCCTGCTTGCTGGTGGAGCGTTGTGAGGAGCAGAAAAGGCCTTGAGTGCTTAGCAACAACCTAAACCACCAGGGCACTATCCACAGTATTTCTCATCCCAAATCCAAACCAGCACTATACCAGCTGCTAGTAAAAAAAGTTAACTCTATCCCAACTAAACCCACAACAATAGTTTAAAAAATACACTTACTACAAACCACTTATCAGTGGTTTTGACAGCATCTGGAAATATGTAAAAAAAATGCAGTCAAATTACGAGCTAGAAGTCTGTTTTCAGTTCTTAATAAAATCTTGTAAAACTATTTTTTCCTCTGCCCTAACTTTCATGCCTTTATCAGGTATAATTATTTAAATTCTTCTCCGTGAATCTTGTGTCTTAAAAGACTCAAAAGATGCGATTGATCTTTATCATGTTCTTTTAAACACAAGGGGGCACCAACAAACTAGTGGAGCAAGATAAAAACCGTTCACGGACAGTAAATCAGAAAAAAACTCTTACAACTCTTGATAGTCTTCCCAAGTGAGATGGATTTTGAAAATAAAGGAGAGCAATGCCATACTTTCTCGTTCTTTCATCATGACATGACTGGAAAAATAATCCCTGGCATGAGTGTATTATGCTGCCTCGCTCTTTTTGCTACAAATTGGATTATATACTAGAATTTGGATTATTTCCAACTGCAGATGGTTCTCTAGGAAGGTGGGATCCTGTTTCCTTGGTTTTATAAAGAGAGAATCCAACTCCTAGAGTAAAAAAATACCAAATATTAAAAATTAAAACTTTAGCCAGAGGACCATTAGTTGTTTTTTTAAAAAAAAAAACAACAGAGAAATAACAGTGCTATTTGGGTTACTCAGATTTCCAGTCTATTTTTGATTTCTTTGTATTTCCATAATAAAGTTGATGATAGAAGAATTCTTGAAATATAAATTAAGATAGGAAAGTGCTTAATGTAGCATGATCCTGTCTGTTGAAATCTGGGCACTTGTGCAGGCTAACGAGTGGAATTTGCCCCAGTGCAGGGGGGGAGCACGAGACCCAGCACCATGTAAATCTTGAGGGCAGAGCTGTTGGGTAATGGAAGGGCAACCCTTCTGCTTGCTTTCCTTTCCCACTGCTGTATTTCTCCTGTGCTTTTCTAGTCCCGCTGCAAGGTCCCGTCTTGGGTTGTAAGGTTACGTATGTGAAAAGATTGGTTGCTGTTCACTTTCCCACTGTTGTTCATATAAGATCCCTGAACTCAAAGGAATGTGGATTTTGGTTTTGTGCAATGAATGGAAGCAAGTCACTTTTGTGACTTCAGTGAATGGTTTTGACAGAGAACTTTTCTTTCTAACTTTCCCATTTTTCTCTTCTTTGACTTCAGACACTGAAGGTTTCCTCCCTAGGTGTTTCCTGCTTTCTTAGGTGCACTCTCATTCTTCCTGGATTTTTTATGTTCCTCTAATTCCCAAGGTAATTATCTGTCTAGCCCTTCCCTCTTCCCAGCCTAAACAAACATTAGTAGAACTAGTTTTCAAAGGAATTAACACTTTCCAGGTGAACTTGAGGTCTCAAAGTGGACTCCCTAACTGAGAACTCATTGAGGTGGGATCCTTAAGTCAGCAGGCAACAATCACAAGCAGGAAATACTAATTTTTTTTGCAAGTGTTAAACAATTCTCAAACATTTAAAGGCACAGCCAAGCCCCACACCACCCTGTATAGAGTTAAAATGGCTTAGCAATGCAGTCATACAGTACACAGGACGGTTATACTGCTCAAACAGCAATGATCCAAGTATGAAAGTTTCAAGCTTCTATTATTCTGCTTGGGAAAAATGGCTCTGCAATGACAGAGATCTCACTGTTAAGATTTTCCCAATAATATACTGAGTTTGGACCTGTGCAGAATTGCTTTTCTCATTCTCTGTGTTTATACCGGTTATGAACTGCCTGATCGCTGGTGTGTTCAGCTGCCTACCATTTATTAGTGGATTTCAAATCATGAAACCTGCAGATGGGGTTACCTCCACTCTCCACGTATCTGTCCCAGAACAGAGATAGAGGTGGTTGTGTAGAACACAAGGCAGAAGGTCTCTGGGGTGGTTGGGGAGACCAGGAGGAGGGCACTGCTCTTAACTCATAAACTTCAGGGCTTAGAAGTCCCCCTGCATTAATTGTATGCAAGTATAACTTTGACTGCCATGTAATCACAGCTGTTAAGTTTCTCTGCTAAGATGCCCTCCAGTTTGTAGACATGAAAATATAATTGCTTGTAGCCATGAAAATATTGTTTCCTATTTCATGCAGGTTATTCCATGCTAATTAATGGTTTCCAGATTGAGAAAACTCTTTTGGCTTTTTAAATATGTATGTGTTGAAGTTGTAATGTATTCTTTAAATTCACCATAAACTCAGAAGTATCATGTGACTTCAAAATGGTTTTGTGGATGAAACACAGAAGAGGGAGTCAAGAGATGTGCATCCTTTTCACACCATTAAGAGCCTTGGTTGTGAATATGAGTCAGCTAACTTGTCTGTGCTTTACTTCCCATGTGTAAATGTTTACATTGTACATTACTGACAACAGGCCCAGTTCCTCTGGGGAAAAAAAAAAGACCATTGCTCCTGCAAACTTGAGACCGAAGCCTGGCTTTTCCAACCCTAGCAACAGTGGCTCCCAACTGCACTTACCAGCCCTTGAGATCAGGGAAGTCTGGCTGGATGAAGTTTATTGGTGTGTGAGAGGGGCTTCATCTTCGCTTAAATAGTTGATGGGATGCAGATGTGGAGAGGAGAGGAGCAGGTCTCTAACTGTTCCCTAAGACAATTTTTTCTCCTTTTCCTTTTTACTTATTTCCCCAAATACTAGTGGGTTTGCTTGCATTATGCCACATCTCCACCTGTGTTTATGATAGTGGCATGTTTTTGGTGTTTGTGCTAGTAACAATGTTTGTTCCTCTACTTGCAGAAGCTCTAGTTTTGCTTGTGCTGAGCTGCACAACATCTTCTTTAGGCAGAACTGATCCTGTCTTATGCTGCTGGGACAGTTGACAGCTCATTCACTACAATTGCCAACTGAACATCATCACCTGACACTTTTGTTCAGGGCTTCAGTAATCAATATTCACTGACATCCTTGCACTATGCTATTATTGATAATCTCGATGAGGACAGAGTGTATCATCAGTAAGTTCCCTGATGACACCAAGTTAAGTGGCAGTGTCGCTCTGTGTTAGGATAGGGAGGCTTTACGGAGAGACTTGGATAGATTGGATCAATGGACCAACATTAACGGGATGAGCTTCAACAAGGCCAAGTGCCAGGTCCTGCACTTGGACCACAACAACCCCATGTGTGGCTACAGGCTTGGGGAAGTGTGGCTGGAGCTGCCTGGCAGAAAAGGACCTGGTCAACAAGCAGGTGAACATGAGCCAGCAGTGTGCCCAGGTGGCAAAGAAAGCCAATAGCATCCATCCTGGCATGTATAAGAAATAGTGTGACCAGTAGAAGTAGGGAGGTGATTGTCCCCCTATACTCAGCACTGATGAGGCTACACCTTGAGCATTGTGTCAAGTTCTGGGCACCTCAACACAAGAGAGATCTGGAGGTGCTGGAGCGAGTACAGAGGAGGGCAATGAAACTGGTGAAGGTTCTGGAGAATAAATCTTATGAAGGAGCTGGGATTTTTTAGTTTGAGGAAGAGGAGACTAAGGGGAGACCTCACTGCTCTCTACAACTGCTTGATAGGACATTGTAGAAAGGTTGGTGCTGGTCTCTTCTCACAGGTAATTAGTGATAGAACAAGAGGGAATGGCTTCAAGCTGCAGCAGGGTAGGGTTAGGCTTGACATTAGGAAAAAAATTTTCCCAGAAAGAGTGGTCAGACCCTGGCATGGGCTGCCCAGAGAGGGGGTTGAGTTCCTATCCCTGAATGTGTTTCAGAGCTGTTGAGATGTGGTGTTGGGGGATACGGTGCAGGGGAGGTCTTTGTAGAACAGGGTTCATGGTTGAACTCGATGATCCCAAGGGTCTTTTCCAACCTGAATGATTCCATGATTCTATGTTTCCTTTTCATGAGTCATTATTGCTACAGTTGTTTTCATGTTTACCTCCCCTTTATCCCCAAGATAAATCAATTTTGTTCTCTTTGCCTTCCTTTCCTTTCATCTTTCTCTCTTTTATCTACAGATATTTTACATGTGTGCCCTAGACTTCTGGGATGCCTTTGATAGGTGCCGTACGTTAAACATGAACTGCAGCATCCATCTCTGCAGTGTATCCAAACAATACACAACACAAGTGACAACACCAGGGAAGCTTGCCAAGGACACCAGAGCAGTCTCTATCATTGCAAAAACTGTCCTGGAATTTTTAACATTCACATAAAACATCTGTTTCTCATCCATGCACAGTACTTAATACATCTTCCTCAGACATACGAGTCAACTCTTTGGGGATTTGGATGGATTGTTTTAGGGAAGCAAGGTAGTCTGTAGATGACAATGAAATTACACAGTGGTTATGGATCCACAGGGATAAATTTTGGTGGCAACACCGGCTTAATCTAACCCTCTGACTGTGTGTACTGGGCCTTTTATTGCTGCTGCACTCACTCCTCCCCCTGCGCTGTGGCTCTGCAAGCACATGAGAAACTGCTCAGGTAACTTAGGTCAATGAGGGGTGGGGGTTAAAGAGTGGAATCAGTTCCTCAAACCATTTCACAGCATGAGAGGACACACGCTCCTGATGGTCCAGAGCAGGAAGCAGCTCTGGAAAGCTCAATAACATTCTCAATAACCATGCTGCTTGGGGCAGTGTGGCTGTAGCTGCCTGGCAGAAAAGGACCTGAGGGTGCTGGTCGACAGGCGGCTGAACATGAGCCAGCAGTGTGCCTAGATGGCCAAGAAAGCCAATGGCTTCCTGGCTTGTATCAGAAATAGTGTGACCAGCAGAAGTAGGGAGGTGATTGTCCCCCTGTGCTCAGCACTGGTGAGGCCACCCCTTGAGTCTTGTGGCCAGTTCTGGGCACCTCAACACAAGAGAGATATTGAGGTGCTGGAGCAAGTGCAGAGGAGGGCAACAAAGCTGGTGAAAGGCCTGGAGAATAAATCTTACAAGGAGCGATTGAGGGAGCTGGGACTGTTTAGATTGAGGAAGAGGAGGCTGAGGGGAAACCTCATCACTCTCTACAACTGCTTGAAAGGACATTGTAGAGAGGTTGGTGCTGGTCGCTCTTCATGGGCAATTAGTGATAGAAGGAGAGGGAATGGCTGCAAGCTGCAACAGGGTAGGGTTAGGCTGGACAATAGGAAAAAATTCTTCCCAGAAAGAGTGGTCAGAGCCTGGAATGGGCTGCCCAGGGAGGTGGTGGCATCACCATCCCTGACTGTGTTTAAGAGTAGATTAGATGTAGTGTTGAGGGATCTGGTGTAGGGGAGAACTTGTAGAGTAGGGCTGATGGTTGGACTCGATGATCCCAAGAGTCTCTTCCAACCAAAGTGATTCTGTGATTCTATTCTATGTGACAGTAGAGCCCAAATTGGAATTGATCGTAGGAAAGTTGGAAAATGCCCCATTGTGAATACTGAAACTTCTAACATCGTGGCTGTGAAGTCTGAAAAACAAAATTCTTTTCAGGCAGCAATACAAACTTCCTGAACTCTATTTCGTTCACTATGTCAACTATGGCATATAATGTTTCCATCAACCTGAAATAAAGTGTTCTTTCCAAAGCACGGAACTTTCCTGCAGACAGGAAATTCTCATACTAACCAACCAAGCAGAAATAAAGTCAAATGATGAATACAACCTGCTTTTCTTGCTGTTATATTTAAATGTCCAATCCAAGACAATTGAAAAAAAAATAAATGGAAAGAGGTTCTTGACATGATAAAGAGAATGCTAGGAAAGCAAAGTTTTCCAAACCCAAAAAACTCAAAGCTTTCCAGTCACAGAGCTCTTTCTTATCCGTGCTGTGCAGGTTTGCTGCAGATTTCCCCTTTGTTTTGCACGATGAATTTGTACTGATGAGAACAGGAACTTCAGTCTGTGAAGCTGAATTTTATTCATGGGCCCAAGAGCTGTCATTTAAAAAGGAATCAGTGTTTCCTGAACGCATTTAATACACGCAGAACTCAAAAGCAGTTCGAAATCTCGGATATACTAGATAATAAAACACACCAGGGAATCAGAGAAAGGTAACTGACCTGAATACAGTGAGGCACAGAGCTCACGTAATTCATACACAGCCTTACATTCATCCCTCCACCATGGCCTCTGTATTCGGCACCAGTGCGCAGAAAAGCATTTCCAGGGACAGACGCAATAGTTGCCTTCTCTCCAAGTGGCTCTGTTTCAGTGGCTCACCACGTTAGGAACACAACGAAGTAGCAATAAACATATACTCCTGGCCTTAAAAGAACCTGGCTCTGAAAAAAAACAGGGTTGCAGGTAGTAGTTTCAGCATTCTGAGGGTGAGGAGCTTTGCTGTTGTCGAACATCAAACACTCCCCTGGTGAGAAAAACCTGATCTGGCAGAATTATACTAGCATCACCTTCAGCACTGCAAAGCTTTAAAAAATATAATACCTCTTGTGTTTTTTGCTAGGGTTCAGGAAGACACGCTTTCATCCTAAATTTGCTTCATTGTCCTTGTTTCTGGGGAGTGAAACCCCATTGCCTAAAGTTTTCTGTGTGGAACATAATGCAAACTGTTAGCAGGGAATAAAATCATAGAGATCATAGAAACACAAGGTTGGAAAGGACCTGCAAGATCATCTAGTCCAACTGTCCTCCTGTCACCAATCCCACCCACTGAGCTACTAAATCATGTCTTGTAGCACCTTGTCCAGACGCTTCGTGAGCACTGCCAGGGACGGTGATTCCACCACCTCTCTGAACAGGCCATCCCAGTGCCTGACCACTCTTGGTGAGAAAAAGCTTCTCCTGACATCTCATCTCAATCTCCCCTGGTGCAACTTGTGGCCATTCCCTCCAGTCCTATCATTAGTTATCTGGGAGAAGAGGTCTGTGTTTTGTCTGCTTTGGGCTGAGTCTGGTGCCAGGAACACCTCCAGTAAGATGAAGGGGTAGGACTGGCATCGCAACTGGGAGAGCCCAAGGTAGCTCTGTGAGAAAAATGTAAGAAACTTCCCGTGTAAGAAAAACACAGGAAAGAAAAGTGTTTAATGAGGACTACGTGGTCTGAATCTGTCTCCCTTCAGTGGTGGAATCAAAAGTAACTCAGGTTAAGTCAACGAAGTGATGATGGTAAGTGGGAATTTTAACAGATGTTTGGTCATTAAAGAACTTCAGGATGATGTCAGACAGTACAATGTTTGAGTTTTGATAAGAGGCTAATGCAGTAGGTTGAGAGTCATCTAGAAGGGCAGGGCTTAAGTATTTATACATTGTTTGTTAGCATTCATTTTATAATTGCCAACATGTTATTGTGCCAGATGTATATTTATAAATACCACCAGATTCACTGCAGCACCAACTTTATTTATGGGATACATATTGACGTGTTTGTCTTAGAAGACGATCCCTTTTGCTTGGGAGTCTTTAATGAGTTCCGCTTTCTGTCATACTCTGGAATTGATTTTTGCATGTTTACTCTTTCTGAACTGGGTGTACAGTCCTTGCATAAATGCCAGAGCTTGGGTGATACGTGGTTCGTCTCTGAAGCTTTGCTGGAGTGTTTTGAAAAGTGAGAAACGGAGGTTTCTATAAATCTGCCAGAGAATTATAGCCAGTTGGTTGTGGTTGGTTTTTTGTTGTTGGGTTGGGTTTTTTTTTTGTCAAGTTGAAGAAACTTGGAAATGGGCAGGAAAAGTTTAAATGTGTTTTCTTTAACAGTTTGAAACATCGTATTTCATGTTGCTATTATAAACAGTGAAATGCCCTATTGCCTTTTTTGGTTAAAAAAGCAGACAAGCTATATGCAATGGGTATTCTGCCTTAAAGACCCCCTTTTTTTTCTTTCTTTCCTTTTTTTTTTCTGCAACAATTATTAATTACAGCGCCTGATGGCTGGCATACCGCATTGGTGCTACTGAGCTGAGGAGCCAAATATTGAAAGTCTCTGTTTGAAGGTTCAGTTCGTAACCCTTCTGTTTGGATTAAGAGCAGAATGTTTGTGTGATTTTTTTTGCAAAAAAAGTTGAGCTTCCAATGTTTAATGGAAGTGGTATTAGAAGGCAGGCCATGTCTCCAAAGTCTTCTGAAAAGGAACAGCACAAGAGTTTTAAAGGCAAACATAAGTTTCATAAACTTTGGTTTATTTGACTTCTTTTCTTTTTTTTTCTTTTTCTTTTTCTTTTTTCCTTTTTTTATGAGGAGATGAATGTTACAGCTGACAAAGGAGAAATTAGACAGTGTTATGTTCAACAAGCATTCCAGCCCGAGGTGGTTTTTTTAGCTTCATAACCAAGATTTCTATTTATCTTAGTTTACGCAATATTCAGTGGCTGGAAGTCTAGTCCATGTAGGAATTCTGACATTGCTCTGCATCCCATTTTCCAGGTTATCCAGATCTGTTGCAATCTCTGCCTAAACATAGATGTAGCATTTACAAGCTCTGTCCTGGTCTACAGCGCTCAGACATGAATCACTGCGGAACTTCCCACCACGTTAATGGCATTTACTCAAGAGGGAGAAGTTGATCTCACAAGATGCATGTCAATGCTTGCCCAGGTGTTGGGTGGCAGGTCTGGTTTCTAGAGGTATTAAATTACCAAAAAGAAGGTATAATTGTCTTTATGTGAACGTATCATAAATGCATTAAATGTAAAAGTGGAATAAAAGAAGACAAAGGAGAGAGAATTTCCCCAGTAGGACTTTACGTATCAGGGTTAAATGTAAAAATCCACCAGTGTGACAGTCACTGGAGTTTTACAGCACAAACTGGGGGGGTCATGAAAGAAGAAAGTTCACGGTCTTCAGACTGCTCTAAGGCACTGCCCTCTGAGCTTCACTCCCTTTTTTTTTCCCCTTCACAGATGATCCGGGATGATGCCAAAGACGCTGTGGAGAACAGCCATTCCAGCATGCTCTGACCAAGCAAAAGACTGTTTCTTCCCTTCAGACTTGTAGGCATTTTGCTGGTTTGGGTATTGGATCAAGTTTGCCAAGAGACTGTTAATACTTGCCATTACCTGGCTCTATAAGTGTCTGTATTACCACCAGGCAAGTAATTTGAGATTGTTATGAAAAACAGCAACAGCCTAAAAAGTAAAATAGAATACTCTTTACCTTTTTGAAAATTTGAATTTTTGAAAATTTGAAATTTTTGAAAATTTGAAAATCCAGCATTGGTTTGTCCAAGCCCAATTACAACAACAATGGGAGTTTAGCGATTTTAACTTGTTTAAATTGGTCTTGCCTACTTACATGTGTGAAAAAACATCCGTAATATAAATCTCTAAATTTCCTAGTAGTATAAATTTGAACTCTAACCTCTGAACCTAATGCAAGCACTAAAGAGGGGTTTCATTTCATTTCAGAAATATTTTTCAGTTTTGTTTCTGAAAATAGCAGTCACCAAGATGTGATTATTTGATGTGATGATGTACAGGAGCTAATCCCAGCCTTGCTGAACTCTAACAAAAAGGACAGTAGGAATATTTGAACTCAGATGCAAAACCTGAAGTGTGGGTTTATTTTTCTCTAGGGTTTGTGCCCATTTCTTGATAAGATTCAATCCAAATTGCCTGTCCAAAGCCCTTGCAATCTCTGGCTTGCTTGCTGGGGCGCATCAGCCCCATGCAGTGCTACAGGCTGGGGAAAGAGAGGCTGGAGCTGCAGAAAAAGACCTGGGACTGTTGGTTGACTGCCAGCTGAATATGAGCCAGCAGTGTGCCCAGGTGGCCAAGGAGACATCCTGGCCTGGATCAGAAAGAGTGTGGTGAGTCAGACTCAGGAAGTGATTGTCCCCCTGCACTGGTGAGGCCCCACCTCAATGCTGTGTCCAGTTTTGAGCCCCTTCCCACAAAAAAAGACATTGACGTGCTGAGGAGGGTCCAGAGAAGGGCAACAAAGCTGGTGAGGGATCCAGAGAATAAGTCATATGAGGAGAGGCTGAGGGAGCTGGAGGTGTTCAGCCTGGAGAAAAGGAGGCTGAGGGGAGACCTTCTCATTCTCTACAACTCCTGAAAGGAAGGTGTAGCCAGGGAGGGGCTCAGCCTTTTCTCCCAGGTCACAGGCAATAAAACAGGAGGAAATGGCCTCAAGTTTCACCAGGTTCAGATTGGATACCAGGAACAATTTTGACACAGAAAGGATTATTAAGCCTCGGAACAGGCTGCCCAGGGAAGGGGCTGAGGCACCATCCACGGAGTTATTAAAAAGATGGGTTGGCATAATGCTTACTGACATGGCTTAGTGATGGGTTTTATCAGAGTTAGGTTGATGGTTGCACTAGATGATCTTAAAGGTCCCTCCCAACCTAGACAGTTCTATTATTTATGGAGCATCTCACTGGTGTGTTTTCCCTCACTTGACAGAGGGCTGGCAAAGTAGCTCTCTCTTATTCCTACTTGGTCTTCAAAGAAGGTATAAAGCAGTGTCTAACCCAGTGCGTCCCTTGCGTGGGAGAGGATTTCCCTTCATCAGTTAAAAAAAATGCCCTGATTTGCTGTCCTTTTGCCAACTTTTCAATAGCTGATAGTGTGCGCAGAGAGAGTCCGGTGGGAAATGTGACACAAGGAGTCACCAAATTCTCACCCTTGTGCAAAAACTGGAAGACTTACAGGGCAAGAACAGAACAAACTACTAGATTGTGCTTCTGCTTTGAACGCATGGAAAGGTGTCAGCTTCTCGCTCTGCATGTAATTGCTCTTCATTTATTAGGAGCAGATTTTACCATTCCTTGTTTCTGCCAAATCTGAACAACCAGTAAAACTGAAATATTGATGCAGAATCTGTCCCTACATTGCACATAATCAGCAGAATGGTCTATTATGTGAGTACACTTCACATTAATAGAGTTCCCAGCGTTAATGAGATTAAGAAATAGCACTGATGGCATTGGGCAAACTGGCAAATGTGTCATTTCTCGTGGGGGTGCATAATGAGAAATGAATCCCGTGTCATTCTTAGATCTTAGACTGAGATGGCAAGGATTGCAGAGGCAGGAAAAAGAGCCTATTATTGGTCAAATTCGATATGAGACATTACAGTCATGTAGGTGAGGGAAATTACAATTTAAATTTAGCGGAGTGAATAAAATCTTCCAGACACAAAACTAAGGTAACTCAAAACTCACAACATACACTCAAGAATTAAATCCACAAATCAGGGCTGTTTTCCAACGTAGCATTTGCTCAGCACCTGTCTCTAAGCCTTGTTATGCAAAATCCAAACCTCGTACAATAGAAATACGATCAGGTTAAGCAGATAGCTTTGTCTTTGCTTCTCTTGGTTTGGACTATAAATCTCCAGCAAGATGGTCTTAAATTTTTAATATACACACGGGCCATTCCAGAATTAGCAGGGAAGGGAATAGCTGAATGGCAAGAAAATGTTATCAAGTGAGTAGAGCTAACAAAGACAATTCTGAGTAAGCTTTGTTCACGGTGTCTCTGGCTTCTGAGAATCTGAAGGGTCTTGTTTCTGGGATGTCAAGTCACAGCGGGGGAGTTGCCAAAAATAAAGCATTATTTAAGAATAAATATAAACCCTATCTAGTTTAGAAGAGCTCGTCATAGGGTAGCAGTTTCCCACAGGCTTGAATACAGTTAGGGAAATGGTCCTTCTAAGGACATTTCCGTTCTGGAGGAATCCCCCTTCAAAACTTCAACATGTTATTACAGAGTCACTATCTCCAGCTGCCAAGAAGAGTCCTATGAGAAAATGACTACCCTGACATTTCCTTCTGAGGTCTCTTCTTTCTCATTTTCCTTCTGGCGAGCTTCTGCCTGGGAGCGTGAGTCAGTGGCAACAGTGGGATTCAGCACATCATAGACTCTGATCTATGAAGTGTGTAGAAATACATCTTCCCAGCAGGACAAGAGTGTACATTGGAGTATATGGACTCAAGTTGCACCAGAGCAGGTTTAGGTTGGATATCAGGTAAAATTTCTTCACTGAACAGGTTTTGAAGTGTTGGAACAGGCTGCCCAGGGAAGTGGTTGAGTCACCATCCCTAGAGGTATTTAAAAGACTTGTAGATGTAGTGCTGAGTGATAGTGGGTATGTGGTAGCACTAGGTTAATGGTTGGACTTGATGACTTTATGTCATCAGGAGCTGGAATGACATGCAATTTACTGTTTATGTAGGTGAATTTTGCCCTCATTATAGAGGGCTTCCACACACCAGAGAAGACCTCCTGCATCACTCTACCCAAAGATGGTTTTGTATATTATTCACAGCAGTTGAAATTTAGGAGACCAGGAACATTTCTAAATTCAATGCAAGCTATAAGCTTGACTGACCAATTGCAAGACCCTTGACCAAGGGCATTCAAATATCACTTATTTGTTTTCTTAAGTTCTATCAGCACAAGATGTGCTGTGCTTTGAAAACACCCAGGTTGCAGGAAACTGTATAAAGGACTATTACTATAATGAGATCTGAATTCAAGTTATTGAATTTATATGAAGCAGTTCTAAAATATGATCACTATTTGGAATGAAACTGTAAGAAACTTGGCCTTTTATGTACACAGACCACTCCAGATTCTTATGCTTGTTTCAAAGTTCTTGTCCATGGCAGTTTCCATGTCTTGATTCTCAAAGGAATCCTAAAAGCACAGCAGAAGTTGCAGGAAAAAGGAGAGCAGGGCAGTACTCGGAGAACTCAGTTTCTGTTGTTCACATAATGTATGCCCTTTGGTATCTCTCAGTGCCTGAGAGATATCTTTCTCTGTTCTTGGTCTGCTTAGATTGTATCTTCTTAGAAATATATTATTTGAGCCATTACCATATTTCAATAAAACTATTAGACTAATAGATGCTTTGGACCAGGACTCAGTAAAATGCAGTTCACTCCTCAGGTCCAGCACAGAGTTCCCATGTGAATTTATAAAGGTCTTTCCCTGTGCTTCCATTCCCAGTCTGGAAAATAAGTAGCTTTACATCCTTTCTGTGTCTTGCCTACTTGTATTTTAAGTTCTGCAGTGCATGGACCATCTAACAAGACATACTTACCTACATACAGCATCTAGCACAGTGGCACCTCAGGCAATGTCTCTAGCCTAAAGACCATCCTACATCTACTGATTCAGACCAAGTTTTGCCCGGTGTTGAAGAGCTGCCGTATATGCCACAATGATTCACACTTTTTTCCAAACCTGGAAGACAAATCAACTTTAGAACTCAAAATCAAATTCAGATTGTGCGTGAGGTTCACCATCTCTTTTAAACTTTGAGTAAGCCTGGCTCTTTAGATAGCGAGAAAATGAAAAATACTATTATTGTATTTTGCTATGGGAACTCTTCACAGCTCAGATTTTCACTTTACATCAATGGCAGATAAAATTACAAAACTGAATTCCTTACTGAAGTTAAAATATATTAGTGTTGTCAAAACTGTTGCCCAAGTACGGATTCCTGTCTTTAATCCTTGTTCAGTCTTAAAGTTGGCACCACCATTGGCGTGGACGTACCAATGTTGGCATCGTGGGTTTTTTTTCAATCATCCCGTAAACACAGAAGTGTTGACCCCACAGTTGATCCTATTGCTCGTAATCAGAACTTGGGATTCAACAGATCTAATAGCAAACTGCTATACAGAAAAATTAAGTTTCATGCTTAGGCAGCAGTTATTGTTCCCTCTTGCCCGTATTTACTGTTCCTTAGAAATTACCCTTCTCTTCCCACTGCGGAGACGTCCTTTTAAGTGCGTTTCCCTAAGGAAATGAGAATGTGTATCTACTTAATTTAAAAAGACTGAATATAACTGTGTTTTGGAAATTTTTTAATCTGACGATGAGCTGCAGTCCTTCTCACTATGCTGCAGACACCCTACCCAAACAAACAAAGTATTCGGTAACACTCTTTGCTCTCCAAGTGGATTTGCGCTCCTCCGAGGACTAATACACCGAAGTAAAAGGCATAAACAGAGGCTACAGATGTTTTTGGTGAGAGCCTATGGACTTCAGCTGAGTTACATCACTGGGGCAAATTCAACTCCTTTCCTTTCTGTGGGCCTTTCAGTTACTAACTAGAGGTGCCAAGTAATTTCTCCTCTAGGAGCCTGCAAGACATGACACTTGGAGCATACGTACTGGCAGGAGGGGACATTTGCTTTACTTATTTCACATACAAACAGTTCTGCATTACCATTTTCACTCTTTACAGTAAATAACTATTCTGAAATGTAGATAGTAAAAAAAAGATATCTATATTTTTGGAGCAGCTGTCCATAAATCCGGCCCAGACTCTTTTCTGCTCACTAGATCCTTACCTTACCTTCTGCCTTGCTACTGTGAAATGCAGCCAACTTCATGTGCAATAGGAAACTAAGGAATTCTTGGTTTTTCTTAAAAAAAAAATGCAGTCTGCTATTACAGTGGAAGAAAATTTCTAGGAGAATAAATAGAACATTTCTAGTGTTGTGAAGTAAATATTCCCTCTTGCAGCTGATCAGATCGTTTTCAGAAAGGATCAACACATCTTCCACTACAAAAAGGTTCAGCCAGTTCCTTCTACCCCTCAGCAGATGTCCCAGCTTAATTTGGATGGGAATTGGTATCACCAGAAGATGGAACCTCTGTTTCAACCCATAGAGAAATGAGAGGGTTTACTCTCTGCTTCAGCAGGATCAAAACTTCACACGTTTTAAATCAAAATAAAGGCAGTGAACCATATTGGTAGAAGGAGAATACTGGGTAAACAGGGCTGGAAGCTGGTATGTAGTAATTGTTGAGAGCAGGTAAATAGTAAACAGCTGAAATGCACCTATATTTATGTTAATCTTAGTTCATTGCAGCTGATGAGGAGTTTTTCCTTTAAATGAAAGACAGGTCATGACCACCTGGGAGTAGGATCAGCTTAGTAGTGGCATTGTAACAGATTTAGAAGAGAAGTGGATGTCTATCATATTACAAAGTAAAATACACAGACCTTAATTCAATTATTGCCAAGTATGAATCTTAAAAGCCACTTCATATTACTTTCCTCTAAGCTTTGTGTGATAATTTGATGAGAAGCTGAGGAAAAAGTAAGGAGGAGTATATTTAAGAAATTAAACTGGGGAAGAAACATGCCGATGGCTAAGTTTATTGGAAGAGATTCAGCTAGATTATTCAATACTTCAAAGGTCTCCCTTTGCTGAGTTGCATTGGGAGTTTTACTGGGAACTGCTTTAAGCCAGTAGTCCTTGGAAAGGCTTTCTGAAAACCGAGTGTTAAAGCCAGTATGGCACCAAGAACCAGGGGGCTGGCTGAGAAAGTGTTCAGCAGCAGAAAGAGGAGCCAGAAGGATCTGGAATCCCTGTGACATGGTTATTTATAAAGCAAGGTATATACCATGTCTCAGCTCTCTCTATCTAGATATTGCTGATAATATGCATCAACATCACCCCACTGTCTGCTGTGGTTCTAGGGATGTACATGCTAAACTCGTGCATGCAATACGTTACTCATTCTTGAGATAAGTAAAACAACTGCAGTTCTGACAAAGAACACATTCAGTTTATCTTTCTGCTATAGGTAGTACTCTTTTAAGCCAAAAATATTTGCCCTAAGTTGCCAGCATTTCTGTAAAACTTATTTTTTTTAATTTAGGCTGCCTTTAGGCACCATCACAGTTCACATTGTATTTAACCAGGATTATTTGTAAGTTTTCTGAAATGTCTTTCAGAATGGCTCCTGTAGCGTGGATGGTAATAGATTAATGCAAAGTTAAGGGAAGTGCTTATCTTTTAAAAAGGGAAAAGCCAGTACACAGTGCCTTTTCAAAGCTCTGCATGGGCTGAACTAGTTTATTGAATCCGATTCCCTTGCTGAATGTGTGCTGCAGCACAGCTGCTCACACACATTTAGGTTAGATATTAGGAAGAAATTTTTTGCTGTGAGGGTGGTGAGACACTGGAAGAGGTAGCCCCGAGAAGCTGTGGCTGTCCCGTCCCTGGAGGGGTTTAAGGCCAGGCTGAATGGGGCTTGGAGAAACCTGGTCTGGTGGGAGGTGTTCCTGCCCAGGGCAGGGGGTTGGAACTTGATGATCTTTAAGGTCCTTTCCAAGTCTAACCATTCTATGATTCTATGATTCTGTGTCTGAGTGCTCCTCTCTTTGTCAGGCCAAATCCTGGAGCTTCCAGGTGCTCCAAAGTTCCCAGCCTAAATATTCTTTTAAAGTGGTTTTGCTTTGATGAAATAATAATTAACCTATTTTTCATCCCTAACTTTATTTTAACAACACCTCCTATGTCACTCCCACTACTGGAGCTACTGGAAAGTCTCTTATGGTACAGAAGGATGGATCCCATTACTGGGATACCCCTGGTGTAGACAAACTTGGCCTCTCAGCTGCATGGGAGGACACACAGGCTGGTGGCACCAGTCCCATAGGCAGCTGGGAATTGATACTGGGATGAAGTAAGGCACAGATGAACAGATTAAAGTTTCAAAAGATGGGGAGCACGTGTTACAGGGAGAAGGTGCTCTTGTACCTACTTGATGCACTGACTGCAGCCCACCTTGGCACAAACTTCATCCCTATTTGATCAAGTTTCAAAACCCCACCAAGGCCTGGTGCTGTTTTCTTCAAGACTTGCCATGGATTTTCTTAAAGCAAAGTTGCTTTTTCAAGAAAGGGCAAAAAATCCCGACTCTTTTGCAATGTTCTCCTTTCATTTCTGAAGCATTTCTGTGCAGCAGCTTTAAACCCCAAGTAGTTCTGATTCACTAATTAGTCATATAATAGCAACACACGGGAAAAATTCTCCCACATTCTGAAAAATCACCTGACATTAAACTGGAAAGCATTTAGGACATATATTTGGATATAGGGCCATGAATTTTTTTCTAGCTCACTGCTGCATAGTTGTTTTTTTTTTTTAAATATGCCACTAAAACCCTATGAAGTTGTCTAATTCCTCTTCATAATTCTCTTTGTATAAAGAACAAATATAAGGAGCCCACTGTGCTATTGCTCAAACTCAACTCCAGTGCTGGCTAAAACCAGATTTACCACAGGCTCCATTTTGATTATCTCAGAAAAAATACTTTCTTTCATCCTTTCCATTTTTCTGATTCTTCACCAAAGTTGTCATTGAAACCATGTTAGTAATGAGTCGAACTTGAATAGATTTAGCATCGTTCGCTTCATACTTGCTTGAATAATGTTTCCCCGAAATTCTCACCGCAAGTCTCATGAGACCTTCCCCTCATATTGACATGTCCCTCACCCACTGGGTCACAAACACCGCACTTAATGTTCTTGTGCTACTTGGAGCCTTCTCCGACGCCACGCAATGCACAGGCACTCAAACAATTAACACAAGCAAACCTACAGCTTGCCGGGCTCCACAAAAATTAAGCTCATTCAGTTGAAGTTTGGGCCACAGTTCACATGATACACATTTAATCAAACACTAACAGCTGCCTTCAGTAACCAGGGACAATGGCCATAATTTGGAGGCCTTTAGCTAACTTTCATTCAGTCCTTTTCCAAACAGTTGTAAACAAAGACTAAATTAATGAAGAGAAATGAATGAGGAATGAAAGGGACTGTTTAGAATAACACCTAAATAAATAGCAAAGTCCCCAATTAATTTTTATCTTCTATCTATGGGAACAAGCCAACAGACATTATAGGCCTTTCAATATTGCTAGTATTTCCTGGTGAACATTTCACCGCTAATATTGGTGGGGTTTTTTTAACTTTCTCTTATCAATTTATCATTTTGATGAATCGTTGATCCTTTTTCTCTTTCTGTAATGACCTACTTGGATCCTGAGGCACTACGTTCAAGGGACTTAATTTTCTGCTTATAGAAAATTCACTCTCTGCTCACCACTCTTCAGAGCTCAAACACAGCCCAGCAAAGTTGTGGCTTGCCTAGAGTTAAGCTAGACTGAAGTGATTTGCTGCAGATCTCATAAAAAATACCCCCAACTGTGGGAAGTTCAAAGGCACATCAAGAGGAAATCGTGTGTCTTAAAGGGAAAACAACTTCATCTTTTTATTATAAGTACTCTAATTATGTTAAATCCCATCACAGGTTCTTTTGAGATGTGTCATNTGAAGATCTCCAGAGAAGGAGACTCCACAACCTCCCTGGGCAGCCCCTGCCAGTGTTCCCTCACTCTCACCGTGAAGAAGTTTTTTCTCTTATTTAAGTGGAACCTCCTGTGTTCCAGCTTGCACCTATTACCCCTTACTACCTATCATTGGATGTCACTGAGAGGAGCCTGGCTCCATCCTCCTGACACTCACCCTTTCCATATTTCTAAACATTCATGAGGTCTCCCCTCAGTCTCCTCTTCTCCAAGCTAAAGAGACCCTGTTCCCTCAGTTTTTTCCTCATGAAGGCAGAAAAAAACCCCCACAAGTGTTACTTGCACGGCCACCAGCAGAAGAATCCAGCAATCACTGCTCAGAGGCTGGAAGCTTTTCCTCATTGCTCCGAAGGAATCTGTTGAGAAAACAGGATATTATTTGCATAATGTATCAAAATGACTGTTGGTTTTCCTTTATGAAGGCACAACAAACTTCCTGACACAGATAATATCCTAGCAACTCTTTGTGGTAACGGAGACACCATTACAGCAACAGAAATATTTACAGTATGTTTTTATGGCACATTAAGTCTCAGCTATTTAAAAAGCTGGAAGAATTGTTCTGTATTTCTAAAAATGGATGCTAAGAGCAAGCCCATAAAACTATGCATAGTTTAGAATCCGATTGATTCTTTTTATGTTAGATGTAGGGTGAATTTGGAGGAAAATTTTCAAAAGACATGTTATTTCCTGTCATTATATATTCATCAGTGTTTTCAATACATTTTCAGCATTATTGTAATTTTTTTGTTAGAAAAAGATGAGAAAAGGTTAGAGGAAGACTAGCAATGTGGCAAAGTTCAACTTTACTAAGTAAATTATGTCATGAATATATAAAAAAAATAAAATATCAACAGAAGGCTGGCAGGGAATAAAACCTCATTTTAATACCCAACTATTCAAAAGTCTGATTAATCAAAATTAATCAACCTGATTAATTTAAGAACTTGTTTAAGAATAGCATAGCGTATTACTCATAGTGTAGATATAGAGTTTATTGAGTAGTTTTAATTTATATACAGATTTAACTTTGAAGTCTGCTATCCTGTAGAAAACTTGTATGAATTTGAAACTCTTAAATGAACAACTAAAGAAACACATAGTAAAGGGCTGGTTTCTGGAACTGCTTTCATGTTCTGGGGTTGGTTACTCACACGACCCATTGCATTACAGTCAATGGGACTTAGTGGGTGAGGAACTTCCTGAGGCCCCTTCCTGAAGAAACTATTTGCTATAAAAGCATAATTAGGTAAATGTATAAATAGCTCCTGAATAACATTTGTTCAAATGTATGCTGAAAGCTGTTCCATGGTGCCTCTTCACTGAAAGGGAATATGTAACCCATTTAAAGCTGCATGAAACAGGGATGCAAAACCAGTTTGAACTTCAAGGAACCACTTGTATTTCATGAAAACACTTTTCTTCAGGTGCAGATCTGGGGACTTTTTCTTGTGTTTAAAAACTGATTGGAAAAATACGACATAAATGAAGAACTGCAGCCCCATTTACTATGAATGAGCTCTCCTGTACACATTTCACTGCAATAAACAGGGTATTTCTAAGAACTGATGACATCTCTTTGGAGAACATCACACTAAGAATCCAGCACGGCAAGCATTTATATATTTATGTTTTTACAGCGTTCTCGTTGAATATGTTTAATTATTTAACATTTGCCTAGTGACTCAATTCAGGAAAGCATGAGTTCAAAGTATCCTGTCATCAATCATTTTCTTAACCTTAAACATGTGTGACGCTGACCGCTGCGTTAGGTCACTTTGAAAATTGTCATTTTTGAGCAATTCAAAGAAGTGGGATGTAGTAGCTGAGAGTGGTAGAACCCAGTCCTCCATTCCTGGTGATGCAGAAGTCAAGAGTAGGCCAGTCAGCTCATGGTTTTTAGCAAATGGCAAATAAAGCTCAGCATGCTCAGCCACCTCTGCAAGCGGGATCTGTAAGAAGTGCAAAGTTTGCTGTGAATACAGGGATCTGTGTGGAGTTTTGCTTAATTTGTTTCATTAACTTAGCCGGGAAATATGATATAGTCCCTAGGAACGTAAACACTCTGACTTAAGAGTTTGTTGCTACACAAGTAAAGGGCTCTTTTCTCAAAGTCATGGCAGACATGAGCATACACAAAGATATTCTGCATAGCAGGGAAGGCCACCCACACAGTTATGTGAATTTAATTTTTGATTCACATGCCTCTTCTCCCATAAAAGCCAAGGTGGGCCATGGCTGTTTTCCCATAAAATGCTGAGAACGCTCAATCTGAGTCATTAGGGCCTTGAGCACAGGACATGCCCCCCCCCCCTCTTTGCCCCCCAATAAGATCCTCTTTTCAAATTCCCCAGGGAAAACACTCGGGACAGAGGGGAACATTGCAAGGATGTTATCCTTCTGCATTTTAAAAGAGACTTCCTGGCTGCCATCAGACCTGGTTCCTAACATCAGCCAAAGGACCAGCCACAAGAGATGCCACTGCTGGAGAAAAAGCATTTTGGTTCCTGGCACCTACATTTTCCAGCTGCAAAGCACGCACTGTGGGTGGTCGGAGCCATTGGTTTCCCTTCTCCAGCCGACAAGAGACAGCAAGGGAGATAACAGCAAGGAAAAAGGCAGAGAGAGAGTCCCAGAATGGAAGCTCTCATCTGAGACATGTGGAGCCAGATTCTCTGGAGATATAAATTACCTTGTCTCTGGTGATGTCAATTTATGATTTTGATGTCTCGTAAAAGTGCATTTCATGTCGCGAAGAATCAAGGAGCAAAATTAACCCCTAAAAGCAAATTTCTATTGAGTACTTTCCTCATCTTCCACTTCCACTGTAGGACCAGCCAAAAAAGCAAATCAAGAATAGCATTGCTATATTTTTGTAACCTAGGCTAAAAATCCATCCCTGCCCCTTTATTGTCATTCATTGATGTATTTATCTGAAATTCAAACAGACACTTCTCCTTTGTATGACCAGCAAGTGGCCGTTCTGGTGTACATGGAGTCAGTAACCTTTGTGTCTGAGTGGTTTTTTAAATATATGCAAAGCAGTTTCTGGCATTCCAAATATGTGTATACATATTCATTGTCAGCTCATTTCTTTTTCAGGTTACTACTGGCTTCTAACAGAAATCCTAGAAAAGGACTTAGTGTAATTCTCTGCAAATAATACTGGTTTAGGGAGATGAAATTGGAAACTAAGGTATCCTGCACGTGGAAGAAGTTTCAAACAATTTAAGCTCATCAGATTTGCCTTATTTCTGTCTACATTTTTTCCCCAAAGAGAAAAGACAATAGGTTTTCCCTTATAATCTTGACAAGGATGGTGCTTGATGTGCAGCAGACAGGAAATACATAGACAAATTTTCCAATTTATTGGAGGAAATACAGATTTCTCTGTTACCCAGTTTGTTTATTAAAAAAAAAAAGAGAGCTTCCAGGACAAGCCTGTGCTTCTAACGGAAGGTGCGAGTTCAGCATAGACAGATGTATCCATGCTGGCTTTAATCCATCTAACATAGATGATAAAAGGTGGAAGTGAAGATGAACGTGCTGCCCAGAGAGGTTTTTGAGACCCAGCTGGATAAAGCCCTGAGCAACCAGGTCTGACCTCAGAGCTTGATCCTGTTTTGAGTAGGAGCTTGGATGGGAGACCTCTTGCGGTCCTCTCTAGTCCAAATTATCCTATGGCCCTGTGATCCCATGTGAGAGCACTAATGGCAGCACAGACCACGGCACACTTGTCTACTCAGAGCTGCTGATACGCTCATTGCTCCCTTTTTGTCTTCTACAAAGTGATTTACACCACCAGCAGTCCCTGCTCACTGACTGTGACATTAAGGGTTACGTCTCTGTTGTCCTCTTGTGCTTTTCCCAGTGGTAGCTATGGAGGTATAAGGCTTGGACTGGTTTGTCCTCCCCTTGGGATGTCCCGAGGGTCCCCAGGGGAGTGAGCTGGGGTTGAACCTGGCCATGTAGAGCTCTGCAACTTTTCTGAGGGCACCCCCCTACTCAGTCTGGGCAACCCACACCCTATAGTGCACTAAAGCTTTCCCAAGTACTCTAGAAGGCCACGTTACACGAGATGTACTGCTCTTCCTACCAAAACTCTTCAGAAACTCCAGCTCTGACAAGCACTGTGGTCCTCTTTATCTTCTTGTGATGTTCAGGAGTGTGAAACCTGCGCTTGGAGGTGGCAGTGGGGCCTCAACGTGGAGCAATCTTTTACACTATATTTGCAGGAAAACATTTTTGGAAAGGCCATGCTTAACAGTCATATCTCTGCAGAGTTCACTGACCAGAGGGGCCGAGAAACAGATGGAAACCAAATGCAGCAGCTGTCCCCTCCCCTGAGGGACACAGATGACCCTCCTTGCAGGGCTTCTGCCTCAAAGGGACCAGAGCTGCTGGGGATGATGGAGGTGGGGGGCCTCAGAGTCAAGCACTTGGTGTGTAAGTTCAAAGAACCTTATCCAGCAGCAGCCTCATGGGTCTGCAAGTGCTTGACAGCTGTGTGCTGTGGTGCAGAGCCCGGGAACTGGCCTCGGGCAGCTTCAAAGGGCAAAATCTCATCACTCCTGGGTCAGGAGGGGTGGGCAGGGAGCCCAGAAATAGATGTCCTACTGTTTACAGGCCATGAAGTCTGTCCTTATCCAAAAGTTTGCTGCTTAAGCACTAACTATATAGTTCTGGGAGACAGCTTGGTTACCCCAGTGACCACAAGTCATGGACATCCAGAAGAGAGTGGTTTGGACTCTCTGGCAGCAGTGTGAAACCAGTGAATCTGAAACTGTCCCAAGCAGCAAACCCTATCCATGTGCTGGAAGAAAAAAGGGATCCTACAAATCACTCATCTCATCAAATACTCTTGTCAGTTTGTCCCTCAGAGGAGGAATATAGAAACACACATCTAAAACAAAAATCACCAGCTATTGGCTACCTTGATTTTGACAGAAACTGTGACCAGAACTGCAGACCTTGGGCAGACATTTATCATTCCAGCTTACTCAGGTTGGAATAAAGGCTTGATTCAGTTGCTTACAGGGTCCCATTTGACCCACACCAGCCTTGTTGAGATATTCACATGCTAGAATCACAGTATCACAGGGACTGGAAGGGACCTTGAAAGATCATCCAATCTGCCTGCCGGAGCAGGAACACCTAGATCAGGTCACACAGGAATGCCTCCAGGTGGGTTTTGAAGATCTCCAGAGAAGGAGACTCCACAACCTCCCTGGGCAGCCCCTTCCAGTGTTCAGTCACCCTCACTGTGAGGAAGTTTTTTCTCTTATTTAAGTGGAACCTCCTGTGTTCCAGCTTGCACCCGTTGCCCCTTGTCCTATCATTGGATGTCACTGAGAAGAGCCTGGGAGATCCAGGTGGAGGCCAGGCAGGATACTTTAGAGCATCTCAGATAGCACTCGATGACTGTAGGCATTGAGATCTATGTCTTTGCATTGACCTTCACCCTCAGAACTGAAAAACCCCACCCTGCCAGACAGCACGCAGTGATGGGCACCGTATGGCAGCACAGGCAGAGAGGTGGATTCCCTCTCTGTATATAATTTTTCTCAGACATGCTTATGATCAAGTCCAAACTTCTCCTTACCATCACCTTGTTAGAGAAACTCTTCATTTACTATGGCGAGATCTGAAGTTTCCCTGTGTAACATGAAGTTGGCTTCTTATGGGAACTTGTGTGATCTACAGGAATTAACATCCTGAAGCTGAATTAGTTTTAGCACCTCTTTGTTGGGTGGGTAAATATTTACATCAAATTGTCCAGAGTTTAGTGTAACAACTTCAATCCTTCCTGGCACGAGAGCCAGCACAGGTCACTTTGTCAGTGACAAGGCTTCTAGATAATTAAACAACACTCACTGGCCACTAATTTATATGCATTATAACTCAGACTTAAGAAGTTAAATAGACCAATAGAATAAACTTCATAGACACTAAACACTTATTTGCTGTGACACTATTTACTTTCGGGACTACATAAAGCAGTAAATCAAAGGAAAACTTTAGAAGAGGAAGAAGAGAGAATAGTCTGCCTTTGCCCAATATTAATATTTAATAATCTTTCAGACAGATGCAATATTTGATGCAATTGCTAGAAATGCATGTGGCATGGGAATTTTAGGTAAGGACTTGAATGAGTCAAATAATGAATATTTCTGAACTTCACACCTTCGATTTTCTTTTAAAGTATCCAGAACGTTCACAGAAGTACACTAATTTTTTTCCCATATATGAGAAATAAATAGCCCTTTAAAATCCCATGAGCATCCTCGGAGCTTCTGGGTATGGACTCTGGGCTTTTCAAATCTTCTTGGCTTTGAGATGTTACAGTCTAGGCTCAGCTCCCTGGCAATCGTCTGTCACACTTAGAGCACATTACTACCCAATAGCCCAGCTGCTTTTGATCAGCACTAAACCTAGTCCTGGGCACACTTGTGTTCCTTATTAGACAAGAGAAATACACCTGAGACACTCTTGTAGTCTTCTTGCAGCCCTTACTCTGGGCTTGGCTCAGAGGCTTCAAACAACATTTTGAACCCATTTTGCTGCAAGGGAGAATTTGATTTACTGATACCCATGCTTCTAAATTCTGTTCTTATGGAAAGAAGACCTGGAAAATAGCTTCAAGAGTATGGTCTATCATCCTGATAGCCTGACATTGTATTATATTCCAGTAACAGACATAGACATCAGGCAACTGTAGCAGTCAAGACCAACAAATAGAAGTCCAGATTTCTGCCCATGTTTGTAAAAATGACGGTGTGTAACCATTACCCACCAAATCATGTTCTGACAGCGTATAAACCGGAGTGTAAATGAAGGGAAAATTCACAGTGGCACCAAATTAGGCAACAAGTTAAAAATTTTCTAACTGCTTTCCCTGGCATAGTGACAGGCCCCAGTGTGAGATTCTAGTGCCTGGTGTAAGAAGCAAAAGAAAAATGCATAAAAACATATTATACATGATTTTTCATGCGGCAGATAATTAACACCACAACTTTATCTCCTGGAGCGCTATGATTTCTTCTCTGTTTGCAGGAAATACATGAAAGAACATACAGAATGTACAGGATATTCTACCAAAAGGGCACTCTCCACAAAACTTGGATAGAACAATCCCATCTGGATAAGCAAAAAGTTTGGGGGCTGGGTGGTTTTTTTTCTTAATAAACCTAATTGTGAAGACTGAAAACAGTGAAGCTGAACAGGCGAGAAGTACGGTTAGAATTCCAGGGGTCATTCGTCTCTGCCATGGGGAAATAAATAAATCAATTTCTGTTAATGGTCTTGGGTTTTAGTCCCTGGTGTTCAAATTTTGTAACCATTTTTACTTCTCATTGTATGATTTTAATCACACTATTGTAAAACATGTAATTTATAACCATAACACGTATGGAAAAATCATTTCCCATTCCTTCTCCATGCAGGAATACTCAAGTCAATGTATGAATTTCTTTTTACTTCAAATCTGGTACTTCTGTATTTCACAAGATGTTTTGTTTCAGGAAGATTATAATGAAAAAGATAAATTACTTGCTTCATTGCATTTGTATTTCCTTAGTTGTTGTGTCTTTTACTCCTTTTTGGCAACAAGCCAAAACCATGAGAGGTGTCTTCCAGTTGCAAGCAGAGAGTTTTATACATGCCTTATCACATCGTTAAATCAATTGTGGTAGCGATTTCTCAGCTTTTCTTGGCTGTTCTTTCAATCTTTTTTGAGCTTTCCCAAACTTAACAAGGTACAATTAGTGCTAGTATTCCCTCATTATCTACATCATTTTTCAAATGGGAAGTCTTTGATACATTTTACAGCACAGGAGATGTGTCAATTAATAAAGTCAGCTAAAAATGTAGAAACTATTCTGACTTTGAAGTGCTGTGTTTTTGCACATCCTGCTTGGTACTGGATAAATGTATTGCTTAAGGCTGAAGTAGATTTTCTTTTGGGGCACATAAGAAGGTACAAGCCCAGTTGGATTTCTCATGGCAGCAGATGTGTCAGCAGATGTTCCTATTTAATACTTCTTCAAGCCATTGAGAGACACCCCGATGGCTTTCAGGGCAGACGTGGGGGTGCTTCTTAATGCCGGAGGAGCCTTCACTATCACAAATAGGAGGCAATATCTCCCCCACTGAAAACTGAATATATTTGCAAACGAGCTCTGTCAGATTGGATGCTTTAAGAGGTAGTCTCTCAGTTAGCCCCACGGGTGTCAGCATACACGGTGCTCTATCACACAAACCAAGGCTCCAGCAAGTCGTGTTGCCTCCTACCAAGTGCTGCTGGTGCTCATTGCTTCCCATATTAGGCAGAGCAGCCATGATAAACTGCCCTGCTCTCCAAATATTCTTGCAAAGACAATGTCCTGACGTTTTTTAAGATCTGTATTGCTACTGGATTTGTGTACTTCTGTTTATATACATTTTAGATTCAAAGGTCTCCTCTGTGCTGGAATACATCCAGTCTCACAAGTGAGGTCTCATCAGGGAGAGTTTTCTTTCACAGCTTCTTGGGGAGCGGCGCTTTCTGCATTTTCTGTGCTCAGACCTCGGCTACGATTTGTCACTAGAAGAATCTTTGGTGGGGGCTACTAAATGTTATGAACATGCAAATAAAAGTAAATAATTTGAAACCCTGGGCATATCATGGTGTAAGACCATGTACTCATCTAATACTCTCCCATATGGGGAGTTGCAGTGGCAAGAAGTCACTCTATTACTCTATAACAAAACTCTACCCCAGTCTGTTGTGCCACACAGTCCAGAAAGCTCACCTCTGACAGACTGCCTGTAATCTAAATATAAAAGAAAAGCCAATGGTAAAATATTGTCTGTTCAGTGTGATACTGGAGAAACAGAGGGCCAGTGTCAGTCACCCGTGTCTGATCCCGACTCTCAGGCACCTTGACAATTTCCAGCTTTGTAAGTGATGTGAAAAATAAGGACAACAAATTGATGTTGAGGATGTTTACAAAGGTCTGCAGTGACAGGATGAGGGGCAGTGGCTTCAAGCTGGAGAAGAGCAGATTTAGATTTGATATTAGGAAGAAGTTCTTTACTCTGAGGGTGGTGGAACACTGGAACATGTTGCCCACGAAGGTGGTTGAGGCCCCTTCCATGGAGATACTCAAGGGGAGGCTGGATGAGGCCCTGGGCAACCTGGTCTAGCTGGGGGTGTCCATGCTGACTGCAGGGAGATTGGACTAGACGACACTAGAGGTCCCTTTTAGAATGGCCTGGACCATTCTATGATTCTGTGTGTGCAGTATCCAGAATAAAGCCAGAGCCAAAACAGGGCTTATCCCACAAAACTGGAGAGAGGGAAGTAAATCTTCTCAGAGATAAGCTGGAAGTAGAATCTTCTCAGGGATAAGCTGGAAGATTGATTGGAGGTACAGTAGGAAGAATAGAATAAAAAGAATTTTTCACTGGTAAAAGCTAAAGGATGACAAGATTTCAAGGACAATATTAATCATATCAGTGAAGTTTGAAAGATTAAGGAAAAAATAATGCTGGAATAATTCTTAACTATGGCAAAACCATTGCAAGCATTGTATGTCACTGGAGCTGTCTCCTGATCTTTGATAATCCAGGTGATGATTTCCCAAGGAAGTGGGATTTATAGCTACAAGTCTATTTAAATGATTCTATTTAAATGATTGAAGAAATGGTTTAGGCTTTCCCTGTAGTCTGATAGATACCGTTATGCTCAGGTCAGATATCTGTATTGCATCCAAAATCGCCTTCATAAAAAAAAAGAAAAGAAAAAAGAAAATACAGAGCCACAGTCATCTGATTGCAGAACTTGGACTTCAAGCCTGTGTGTTCAGCCCCCCTGCAGTCAGCCAAGGAAGGAGAGCGCTGGGATGTCCTGGCAGTGTGCTGGAGACTAAGTAAGAGACATTGTGGGGACAAAGAAATTGCAAACTCTCTAGAAAATACTGTACCCCACCGTTGTACCATCTGATGTTAAGCCAGGGGTATTTTATTCTAACAAAACTGTGGGTTTGGAGGGACAGCTTTGCTAAGTTAGTGTCATAAACAGTCACATAGAATCACAGAATCACAATCAGGGATTGGAAGGGACCTTGAAAGATCATCTAGTCCACACAAACTGAGAATTTCTCCAGAGAATTGAATCCCCACTAAAGACATCTCTCTTGAAACTGCTCATTTTCTACATGTGCTGGGCATAACTGTGGCGATTATTTCCTTTCTTCTGCTGAGGAAACTGAAATCACCAAAAAAACTAACAAGCCTATTCTGGTAGTAGACAGGTTACTATTCATAGAATCATAGGTTGGAAGAGACCCTTGGGATCATCAAGTCCAACCATCAGCCCTACTCTGCAAGTTCTCCCCTACACCAGATCCCTCAACAACACATCTAATCTACTCTTAAACACAGTCAGGGATGGGGACTCCACCCCCTCCCTGGGCAGGTGATTACACTGACTGACCACTCTTTCTATTTATATAGGGTTTCCTTGCAATTTGCTTCTCAAAGTGAGTTCATTAGTAGATTAAAAGGTTGATAACACCTTTCAGTGTTATGAATGAAATGATATGAATGATTAGGAAAGATATGAATCGTACATTTGCCTTTTCCTCTGTGGTATTGCCTTTCAAAACCTGACTGGACACGTTCCTGTGTGACCTGCTCTAGGTGTTCCTGCTCCAGCAGGGGGATTGGACTGGATGAGCTTTCAAGGTCCCTTCCAATCCCTGAGATTCCGTGATTCTGTGAATATATGCGGAAAATAAACGCATCTTCTTCTCAAGCTGGATGGTATATAAAAGTGCAGGAGGTGGTTTCCCCTCTATTGGGCTGGAGATAACGTAGGGGCTGTTGCCTCCCCACTGACATTGCTGGGAAGGGCACTCCTGCATGTGTCTTACAGGCAGTCGCCGTGGCCGCACATCCCCTGCTCAGATCAAACATTCTGCCATCCCAGTGCCCAGCACTGCGCCCAACATCAGAACAGTGTTACTGGCAAAGAAGCTGCATTTCCCTTTTCTTTTTTTCCTTTTTTTTTTTTTTTTTCTGGAATAAGGTCACATACTTGCTAACTTTTGAAATTTTGGAGTGCAGCCTCCAGTGAAAAGAAGCAAAAGAAAAGAAAGGTCTGACTCCCAGTGCTGGCAGGTACAGCAACACGAGAAGCTTAAATATGGCTTTCCTTATTACTTCATCCCTATTCATTGCCTCTGGAAATGAGGCCAATCACTCCAGAATTTGAGGAGCAGCTTCTGAGTGCACTTTAAAATGCTGCAGAATCTATACATAGGTACACTGAATACCTGTATCTACCCGAACTAGATATCTTACATTAAAATAATATGATCTCTACAGTGCAAAATAAAAAAAAATAATTAAAAAAAAGTGCTTGGATTGTACTATTTTAATTCAGAGAGCAGTGATTTTCAGCCCTCCTGCTTTATGGCTTTGTAATGGTGTGGGGTAGATCACGCTATTGCTAGATTTTTTTCTGGTGCTAATTCACGTTTTACTTTGCTCAATTTTTCCTGGCCAAACCAGGTTAGGCTTTAACATATTTAGTGTTTGAAAGGTTGCTTAATAAACACCACCCTGGAATAATTTAAACAATTCTTTTCCAAGACCTTCAGATTTGTCACTGAAAGGCAAAGCAGTAGAGTAACCATGTCCCAGACAGCTCTATAGCTATAACAAAAGTAATAATACAAATATGTATGTCAAGGACTTGGGGTTTTTTTGCCATTCCTTTATCCATCCCACACACATTTTTTCTGTTCCAGCCCTGCTCCTCTGCAAAGTTCTCTCAACATTTATGCAAATCACGTTTCTGCCTTTGATGGGATTGCTCCTCTGCCTCAGGTTACTACATGCTTATCTCTCGGTGGTTTGAATTAATTGTATGTGAACACATCACACCAGAAAGCTGTTCTCAAAATGTGTGTTGCTTAATGATGGTGTTACAGAATCAAACCAAGGGCAGAACTGAATGAAAACTGGAATAATTTGCTAGGTGGAAGAGAAGGTCACGTGGAAATGCTTGATGAATGTGTTCTTAAAAGACTTTTTGGTGAAGGAAGTTTAAGATTCCTGAAGCCCACCTGAAACTCAGACCAAGGACCACCGAACAGCATTGTCAGGCACACAGCTTCAGTGACAGCAAAAACTAGGCTGGGACTCAAAGGAAGCAAATGTCCCTCATGTATCTCAAGACTAGGAATTCATAAAAAATATTTAATTAAAAATATCTGTTCTCAGAGGCACGTGCCTCTCAACCTAAAGAACAGCTGGTGTTGGAAAACCACAGAGAAAGCCATCAGGTATTTTATCTTCTCTTTATGCAATTGCTATGCAAGTAAGAAGTCTGTGATCCTGCAAAAATTTCTCTACTTTTCTATGACTCCGCAGCTTTCTTTTTTGCCTAACATGTGGACTAATTAGTCTGCAAAAAATGATCTGACAATGAATATTTCTCAAATGTCAAGTGCCATAAAAAGAAAGAGATTATTTTAACAATTTATTTGCAAAGGAAATGGGTGAAGACCCAAAAGGCCTGGTCTGATATTTACTGCCCTGTCAGGCAATCTGAAAGTGCATGAGTACAAGCGGCATCTCAGATTCTATTGTTATTTTCAGTAGGACATATAAACTGCAATCCACATTTTCCAAAACAAAGAGGGCAATAACCCCCTTTCTTGAATTTCCTATCACTGAAATAAGCAGATTTCAGCTGTTCTCAGCTTCACCAAGCTGAACTGAAATAGAACAGTCCCATCTGTAGTTATAAATTCATAAATCAGTCATCCAAAGTGTGTATTTTTTGTAATTCAAGGTAAGGCAGGATGTGTAGTACTAACTTACAAATCCAATCCATGACCTCCTGTGTTTTGAGAACAATGCCAAAGATGGAGCTGGAAAGTGAGTGTCTTGATGTTACAAGACACACTGAGAATTTGTGAAATACAGTTTGGAAAGCATTGCAGAGTGGCAGCCATGCACAGGAAATTTGATATGTAACAGATTTAGAACAGTTATAAGGAACAACTTCCTTTATGATGACGTCTAGGAAGTCATTTATCATCTCACAGAGGAGTCTGGCACCTTAAAGTGTTTATCTAAGGAAAGGAAATGAACCCCTGTCATCTAATAGAAACAGTATTTGATCCATTTCACAAAGAAGTACACTGGTCAAAGGAATTTTAAATAATCCTCGACTCCAGCATTTGGCTATACCTGCTTCTTGTCTCCAGGAAGCTCTCAATCCATTACTTTCCTGGTGTTTTCCTTTCTTTTCAATCCTTTCCTTATTTAGACAATCTCTGGGTTTGAAGATTATCCAAGATTTATTCCTTTTCAGATTAAATTTACAAATACATCCAGTTACATTGAATAAAATAGCTGGTGTACTTTAAACATACCAAAAAATTTAGTTTCCAGGAAGCAAACTTACGTTGGATTCACTAAATCTTCTTGAAGTCTGTCCTGCAGACTACAATGCAAGGCCATCACAGGGACTACCATGTGTAGTGCCTGATGCAAAGTCCACTAAGGCCTTCCCACAGCCTTCAATTGCCTTTGATTGAAGCTTTCGGGTGGGATCATCACAGAAATCTTTACTGGAAGAAGTGTGTTACAAGGAGGAATTTTTATTTTTTTTTTAATGAGCAGACAATAAAGGGGAAAACCTGGGGAAAAGGCATGTTGACAAAAAGGAGAACAGAGTGGGAACAGGTTTGATGGGAAGCATAAAACGGAGTGAAAATAGCAAGAAAGCTCATGAGGGCCAGAATGCATGAAATAGTAGATTTATTGGTCCTTTGAGGCAGAGACAGAGATTTAGAATTGATTTGTGAGGGCTGAGAAATCCAAGCAGGAATATGAGTGAGACACTGAGAACAGCAAGAAATTTTGATAACTCTTCCCATAGTATTAGGGATGGGTGAGAAAGTAGATAGGAAGGAGATCTGGGAAAAGGCAGCTCCACATGGTAGATCTCACCAATAAGCTGGAGAGGAGAGGAGAGAGCTTTGAGTCTTATTTGCTAAGTCTTGATAGTGCAGTTTTAACAAGGAAAAGGAGCAGCTGCAACTCCTGGCCTGCCGTCCTGAGTTTCCAGTCCATGACTGTAAGTTTGAAATTTGCTCTCTCTCAGAATATTGGCACTTTTTACAGCTTGATCTGCAGAAAACAATTAGATGGCTGAAGAAGGATAACAGGACAAGTGCAGAAGAGGTCGCAGGGAGACACTCAGGCATGGTTCAAGGCGATCAGTACTGCAAGTTGTAGTTACTTCCCAAAAAGAGTGAAAAAGTAGAAACTGAAAAACTGGCACTGGTCTGGGGTCCAGGCAAGAAAGCAGAAGAAATAATACTTGTAGAGATACCATAATTAGTCTCCCTATGGTTATTGTTTTCTCTGTTGGGAAAGATATGATGTGTTATCATTGTTTTCTCTGCAGGGATTAAAAAAAAAAAGAAAGAAAAGAAAGAAAAAGAGATTCTGTGAAGCAGAAAACAATTTCAGCAAAAGTTATTGTCAAACATCAGCTCTCACCACGAGCTGTATGGAAATGGCTGACCCCTCATGGCTTGATTAGAGATTATCGTTCTCCAGTGCAGCAGTCACTGTGAAGTGACTGATAATAACTGAAACGGGTTGAATTTGTAGTTTTGGGGACAACATGGATTGCCTTCTCAGGTAGTGTGGGTGAAGTCTAGAGCCTTCAAGCATCTCTTTCCCTAGGGAACCACTGCATACAAGCATTTTCCTTTAAAAAAAAAATAAATAAAAAAGAAGCATCCTCAGTTCTCTTTTTCCCTTCACTTAAGCCTCTGTTTCCATAGTGTCACAGTTCATCACAATCCCCATGCCATGATCCTTTTGAGTTTGCCACCTTCAGGAATCTGCAGGGTTCAAAGCTTGTGATGCTTATAAAATCCCAGCAGGTCCCAACTGACTGGTTCAGCAGCTCCCCTTCCACTTTTCGTGCTGCTCTTGGCTGCCCCCCAGGATTTACACCTCTTGGACTCTTTGCCTTCCTTTGCGGCACAGACAGGTGCCGGGACGGTCCTCGATGCTTTCTTCTTGGTGCTAAATAACTACTCAGCATGATCCTGTACAACGGGCTTACAGGGTTTACTCCAACAAATTCCACCACATATTCACCACCCTTTTCCTCTTCTGTCTGTTATGGGAGATGGCAGTTGCTCTTATCTGCCTTCCACCTCCCCCTAACTTTCAGATAACGAGTTTATGAAGAATGCAATTATCTGCCTGATGATCTCTCCCCCTGTCCCTAACCCATTTGAATCACTCAATAAAAGCTGTGTAAACATTTTCAGGAACCGCCAAAGGAAGGGCAAAAAAGTCCTCCTTCCCCATCCCCTGGTCTTGTAAAGAAACTCACCAGACTGGGACAGGTTTTAACCCTTGGCATTTTTTGTATGCTTATCCCTTAATCTGGAGAGCGTGCTACCCAACTCCAGCAAAATGACAAATCACTTTGAATTCCTCTCCAATGCAACTTGTTCTTTTCTCTAAATTTCAGCTCATTTGGCTGTGGTTCCGCTACCTGACTGAACTGTCCTCCCCTGGCCTTTACTTCTCTATGTTTAGAACAACACATCAGCGACAGGAGTTAGAAGCACAAGCATTGCTGGACAGGAAAAGCGTGCTGAGTCCAACAAGCCTGTTACGTTTATCTCCTCCCCGTGTTCCTGCTGTGCCATTAAATTCTTAAATCCACTCTCTCAATTAAAGAACCTCTGTCTTTCCCACCAGTCATCAAAGTCTTTTTTCTTTAATGACCTTACTTGGCAAATTGCTCCTGCATTTACTTCCTTGGTGAAACCTCAGAGTTTGAATTCCTGGTTTGGCCTTCATTTTCCATCTTCATTCTGCTTGAGCTCTTCTCACTTCAGTTTCCTATTCAGTTTTTTAATGGTCCTTTAACATGTTTTCAATACTTCTAGAACTAAACCTCTTTCTTTCAGTTAATTAGTTTGTCTTCCTCAAATAAATAACCTGATCCCTTCTTCCTTCTCTCACCACTTTTCCCTTCCCCCAGTAGACCCTGCCTTACGTTTCAGAAGGTTTTTGATGCCTTGTAGCAAGTAAGGATTCCTGAGAAAGGCTGACTCCTCTGTAGCCATGTGAAATCTATGCTATGGCCAGGCTGCTTATTGTTGTCATTTAAGACTACATAAACCCTAAATAATCACAAATTTTAAACTGCCTATCTCACATTATACCTTTTGGACAGTGAGTTTTATATGATTTCAGAGGAAAAGAAGGCAACTTTTCGAGTAGTCTCTCTGGAGCTCTTATTGTAACACTTTTATCCATCTAGGTACCCATTCAGCCTGCTAAGTTGTCTCTCTCCTTAGTAACAGCCCAGAAAAAGTGCACTGTAGAAAGGAGCTGTACATTTTCCAGCAGCAAAAAGGGCAGCCACTGTCTGCAGGCATCAGCTTTGGAATGACCCCTCAGCTGCAGGGGATGGCCTCGTTTTTCTCTTCTTCACAGACCTTAGCCTGGCTGAAGTGAAGAGTTCCCCAAATCAACACAGGACCACACAGTGTGGAAGTCCTGGAGTGAGAGTCGCCTAAGAAAGATCCTTGTTTAAGCTGGACAACTGATTGCTGCTCTGGGAGTAAGGCAACGGGGAATGGTTGAATTCTTTCTCCCCTTTTCACTGATCAACACTCAGGGTGTGAAGCAGCACATAACCTGCAGAGCTAAAGCACAGTCAGCCAGTTTTATCTTCATTATTAAAGATCTCGTAGTTATATGCAGCATTTACAGCCTGTGGGATGTCTTGGCAGCCTCCACCAAGGCTGTGGCAATGTGTAATAATGCACATGTGCTTTACTTCATGCAGAAGAGCAGTTAATGTCATGTGTCCTTAAGCATGTCTGTATTCATATGACAGAATTTCCTGCTGTTTAATCCTCCTTTCATGTTCCCAGAAAACTGGCTCAGAGTTGTGTGATACCATAAACTCTTACATGTCTTGTGACCTCTCCTGATAAAGCAGTTGATAGTGATTCACTACAAAGCCCAGTCAGTCTGAGGCTTAAATGTAATTTTTTGTGCAAAATGTTCTCTGTTTCAATTAATCTCACCATATATCCATCAGTTTTTGTATCATTTCTATTCTGCAAGTCTGTGACTGTAGTAGAAGTAGGCCTCTTGTCTGCTTCAGGAGTAATAATTTATGCAATTGTGTCATTTGAATGGAGCCGGTAAATAGAACCATTTGCTGTCACTTTGGTGTGTCAGACTTCCAATCCATTCATCCAAAAATTTCGGATCTTTTAAAATCTTGCACCACCCATCATCATGTCAATGCTTCCAATTTTAGTGTCTGCCAGCTTTGATTGCTGGCGCTCTCCCATCACGGTCATCTCTGCTATACTCGTAATTCGGTCCTCAGGAGTAAGGGGTTAGAGAACATCTAAAAATATCACAAAGATGTCATTAATTTCAGTCTCTTCCCTGGAAACGCAGACACTGTGCATTCTGTTCCAATGTTTCTCCACCTCAGACCATTCAGCTTTTCCCTGGTTGTTCCCCCTTGCCCCCGAGCAATGTGGTGCTCTTCCTCGGGAGCCCAGGGAGGCTGATGTGGCCGTCCCGGAGCCCTTCACGCACTTTCCGCTCTCTAATATCAAAAGCTAAATACGAGTAAGATAATTCTGTCATTGCCCAGTAGTGACTGAGAAAATTATTTCCTTAATGTTTTGGTTCCTCATCTACTTTCTGCCTACGCTCTATCTATAAATAGGTTTAGTGTCATTTGAGCAGGGAACTACAGCTTCGTGCTCAAGGTTTATTTCTGCCCCTCTAATCAACTGGTAATGGACTATGTTGTAACATTCCTCTGTATCAAAAGAAGAAGTCAGCATTTACTTTTGCTCCAGAGCCTGAAGACCTCTAACTGCTTCAGAAAAGAAATAACAATCCCTTTGCCCGAGAACATATGATCTGCCCTCCCCAGATTAAAGGATACGTATTAGCACAGAGCAGGGGGCAACCGAAAATAGAGAGGATGGTTAAATGTAAAAAGATAGCAAAACTAACAATGGGATAAAGTGTTTTCTGAGCAAGGCCATGATGCAATGTCACTGAAGCTATCTGGATGAACAATGAGTCATATTAATTTCTTATGGGTTTATTCAAAACCAAATGTACTTCTCAATATTTGCCTGGACCATTAATGTTGTTTCTTGTGTGCTTACCAAGGAAGGCAATAATTCTCGGAAGAGTTTGGAAAGTGGTAAAGGACAAAAGGAGATAGCTTAGTCCAAAATGAATTTTCCAGATGAGAATGGCATGAGGAAGAGTGGAGTTGCTTACAAATGAAGCAGAGAAGTGTATCAAGGACAGTGACTGGTGCCACTTGCTGAGTGCCCCGTGCAAGATCACTAGAATGAGCTTTAATAGTTGCTGGGATTTCTTCATATTGTTTTCTCCTTGTTCATGGAAGTTCAACCAACATAAATTTAAAAAATCTTTTCCGTACAACAAACTATGTCCTCCTGCAGTCAGAGTGTTTGAGGTCAGAATTGTTCCTGCCTAACACTGTGCTATCTCTGTAGATGACTGACAGCGGGCAAGACTGCATAGCCTTGGCAGAAGGGCCCGGGCAGTGCTCCTGCTTTAGCCCTAGGAACACGACTCCTTCATTTCCTCATGCTGAGAAAAGGTTGGGAATAACAATCCAGCCCCTACTCAGCAAGGCCTCGGTCCTCTCACAACCTCTGTAATCTGCAGCATATTTAAAGATCAGACCACCTTCAAAGAATCACTTGACTTTATCTCTCCACCGTGTCTGTTCACACTGTCCTGGCCAAACTATTTTACTGCATTTTATCTGCAAACTCACTGTGACTCATGCTGAACGTGGACACCCCCTCCTACTGCCCATCATCTGTCATTTTTCTGGTTCAGCTCTGTCTCTGTTGCTATTACTGTAATTGCAATGGCATTTGCTGTAGTTAAAGTTGAAATACAGCTTCCTACAGTAACCTTCAGTTCTCATAATTTCTTATGCATGTTTTCTTGAGGATTTCTAGGTCTGGCAGTAAGTCCCCTGCCAATGTTACTCAAGATGAATATCTGTGGTTTGATAACTATTGCTGTTTTAGTCTGAGAATGTTCAAAAAACAGGTCCTGAAAGGTTATTTAATAACTTGCAATTTCTAAATCTTTAGGGCTGTAAGTTTTTCTCAGGTGTTTGATCATTTTTCGCTACCTGCTTTTCTCCTGCAGCATAGTTTACAGACTGATTTGTGAAAGATTTATTTGGCAGAAGCTGCTTATCTCCATATCAAAGAACTTACAGGTAATTTAACCATAATTTAACCATGGCCTGTGTGGGGAGAACCGATGCTTTCAGTGAGGCTGCTTGCAAACTCCTCAGTGGGGAAAGCCACCTGAATGGGAAGGCTGTAGCAGAACCTCAGGAGCAAGAGACATCCCAAGGGTTGTCACTGCCCAGTCACACCAGTATGAATTGGTCTCTTGCTGTCCAGAGGACCAGACACTTTTAAGTTACTCCTTTGTGAATAAGAATATAATGTACCTAGAGTACCTAGGGAAAAAAATACTGAAATGAAAGAGTTTGTCAAATTTGTAACAGCAACGGGGAAGACCCTGTGTAACGTCTTACTAATTCGGAATGGGGAGTGTAGTTTTAGTTTGCAGATACAAATTTTGTAAAGTCTTCCTGAGGACAGGAAAATGAGACAGATGGCCCTCAGACAGACAACCCTCCTGATTAGGATTTAGTTAAAATCCAGGGACTAAGAACAGCATTTTCTGTGTTCACAAGGCAGAAACATTCATGTGGCATTTACTTTTGTCAGTAAGAAATTAAGTGAACCAAGGCGAAGATTCATTAAATTATGTAAAACCTTGCTTAACCCTATCCTTAGCACCAAAGCTTTTCAGAACATGCCTCCTTTTGCCCCACACTAAGTCCAAGTGCCCTCAGTTTCACACCAGCATAAGACTTTTGTTGGCTCTTTTTGTAAAGTTATGCCAAAGTATACATAGTCCAGAGCAATTCAGAGGAAAGATACTTTCAAAGCAGCATTAATAAGCTTCCCCACCGTCTCTCTACACAGTCATAATATCTGCATCTGTCTTTCAACAGGTGAGTAATGTTTTGACATTATCTTTACATTATAAATCTTATTCACAGCAACAAATCAAGACCAAAGGAAAAGAATTAAAGGTTACTTTGCTGTTTCAAATAAGAATTCATGTCACTCTGAAGTGGGTGAATCTTGCCAAGAGGTGTCAAGCTCCATCTACTGGCTATTGAAAAGAACTTGTCAGCATGCTGAATTTGGGGTCTGACTATATAAAGCAGAGAGATTCATTGTCTTTGCAGAATTTCAGTCCAGTTCCATCCTTTTATATGTTAACCCATATTATTTAAATGTTAGTTGTGTTTTCAAACTGTTGTATGTCATTTGCTGAGCTATGTGAGCGTAGGAGAAGACTTTCCTAACTACTGCATGAGATGCTAGGTTGTTCATAAATAACAATTCCCATACAGATAAACCAGAAAAGATTCCAGTGCTCTGTTTTGTGTGGTACCCAAATCCCAAAGACAGATTTCCACGAGGCTTTGACCTGCCTAGTTCATACTGAATTCAGTCATTGAAAACACTCCTTAGCGTTATCAAGAGTATCAAGGGAGGGCCAAAACGTACTTAAACCTGCAAATACTTTCCTAAATGACAAAACAGGTAGAGGAGAACTCCTTTTCACTGTCAGAGCATGAGGCAGCAGGGCACAACAGCAGCAGCTGAGGAAATGCTGCCTGCATAGAGACAGTCTTTTGCTTTGTCCAAGCAGACAGAAGGAATTTGTTCTCCACCAGAATTTGTTGTCTCAAACACCCGAGTTCTGTCTGCCTTTTCATATGCACTCTGCCTGATTTTCAAATATAAAATCTCAGGGACGGGAAATAAATGCAACATTCATTTTGAAGAAAGGCAAGGGCTACTCATAACTCTGTTTTATAAGTCAGGTGGGACTTTTGATGAATTAAAGATAGCAGTACATCCATCAGGCTAAAGTCATACTGCCTCAATGGTCATCATTTCAATCACGTGTATTTATGATAAAATAAAATCAGAAAAAGAAGAGCAAGGCTCATGTAATAGGTGTCATGAAAATTAAAATTACCTTCAAGATACTGGAGATATACAAGACTTGAAGAAGCAGATTTCTCCCTGAACAATGTACAATAAATATGATACATTTTCAATCTCATTGAGCCAAAAAAAAAGAAAAAGAGGGAGAGAGCAGGAACAGGCCTGCCAGGAATCTGGTGCTCAGAAAATTCAACAATCAGAAAAGGCTGTGATTAGTGTTAATAGAACATAACATCCCATCCGTTTCATGTTTATTTACTTTTGAGGGAACATTCTTGCCTTAAATTGCATCCTGTTTCAAAAAAAAAGCTGCTATGCTGAAGCCTTACATTTACCAAGATTATAAAAGTAGGTCGACGAAGTCCCATTAATCTGCATCATGTGTCAGCTGAGTGGATGTGCAAGCTCCAGTTGCTACTGGGACTTCCTCCCTCCTCATCTGTCCTAGACGCTGCCTTGTTCCCTTTCTGTTAGAGCGCTTTGTGAATCTCGTCCTGCACGAAGCTGAGAATCCAAATCCCTTCCCCATTTTCTGGGGTTTGCACTGTTGACATCTCACCCTCCAATCCTCTGCCCCTTAGCTTTTATGATTCTGCCCTCTCCTGGCTAGTCTCCCTCCTTGTTAAATGTTTCCTCCTGCTTGATGCAAGAATGAAGGGGTATCTCACAAAGATCAGCTCTTGACCTATCTTTCCCCTCTCTATATTTATGTATCTAAAAATGTGTAGTTCTTAGAGAAGCATCCAAGTCATCACCCCTGAAAAATGCTGGTGACTACATAAGTAATGTATCCACTGTTTTTCAACCAGCTTTATTCTCTGGGGAATCCCATTCCAAAGCATGGAGTCATCCACAGTATCTCCCCTATTCTCTTATCTCAATCTTGGGAACAACAGCAATGTCATTGCTGTCACTGAGGACAACACTCTGAGCATTCTTTTTGTCTTTGACCTTTTCATGGTGTCTAAAAGCCCCCTACTGATGCAGCTCAGAAATCAAAAGCCTTTGACTGAGAAAGTTATATCTGGAACATATTCACCTTAAATTCCCAGTCTGACCAGCCCCAAAAAAGTTACATCCAGAGGGCAAGCTAGGTCCTTGGCAGCTGAACTTCCCAGGGTAGATTCTTTGCTTTGACACCTTTCTGAACTGGGATGAATCATCCATGTGCATTTTGGAATCTCACAGTCATTTCAAATGTTGGTCTTTTGCTGCAATTTTCAGACTTGAAATGGACTTAACTCTGTGGTTTTTTTTTTAAGTAATAAAATATTAGCAGTCAAAAAAATTGTAAAAATGGTCGAAATAATTGTCAGCCCATTTCAGTGCTGAAGGACGTTTCCCATAAGGGCAAGCTTTTAAAGTAGCTTTATAAAATTGTCAATGGGAAAATTACCAAAACTACCAACTGAAAATACTGCAAAAACATAAACAGATTTTTTTTTTTTCCATATTTCTGTTTATCTTTTGTTTTACACGTTCATTTCAACAAAAGTTCAGTAATGATTAAACCCATTTTGGCCAGCTCTGCCCTTGGCAGGTGCCACCCTGTCACCCTTTCTCTGTCCCAAAATACTTGGGAAAGTCATAAGCCTGGACTTGCTCACGCCACTCCCTTTATAGCATTACTTTTCCTCCTCATTCAGTCTAGCTCAAAGTCTCTGCCTTTGAAGGGCCCCCGCAGTTTCTTGCTGAGCATCCCAACCTTCCACCTCTTCTCAGACTATCTTTGGAGCTGTGTTTTCCAGGGACGTCCTCGACTCTTATAAGTGGAACCGAACCAGTCGTTTTTTTCTTTTCCATTTTTGCACAACTGTTCCTCACTCTTCAGAGGAGATTTCCACAGATTTCGGCCCCTCCCCCCCAGATTATTTTAGGCCATAAAACATCTAAGACAAAACTTGAATTGTGATTAGGCTCTTTCTACATAATTTTGTCACTGTCACATGACAGATGCATTCTCCAGTTTGCTCCATGACGTTTTCTATTTTATCTTGTCTTTTTTTTCCCCTTCATTGATGTAGCACACAAAGACAATACTATCCCAACAACAATGGTGTTTCAGGCAGGATTAAAATAATATGGTAGAAACAAATGTTCACCAAAATTTAATATTGGTGTCTTGTTTCTATGAAGATCTCCATCCTAAATGATGTACCTATACAAAGCAGCCCTGAATTCAATGTTCAGAGGCAAGAGCAAGAAGGGACTCCACCCTGGAATAAGACTCTTTCTTTTCTTTTATTTTGTCAGCAGATTGATAACCAAATTAGAATAAAACCTACTTTTCAACTGAGTTCCCTTATGTCCTGACTCTAGATCTTGAACGAGCACAATGAATAGCTGGAGTAAATAAGTGAAACGGATTTTTATAGAAACCAAATACTGTATTTAGCCAACATTTGGCCAATGGGGGTAAGCTGTTGTTTTTAGAGGCTGTAAAAGAGGGAAACTTTTCCTGTAAGTCAAGTGGGAAATATAAAGACTGAAAATGAAATGCTTGTCTCAAGCTACACAATCTTCCTGCCCCAGGTCTTTAATTCACACTTTGGGTTTCTCTTTCAGATGTACGAAGGCAAAATCCTCTTCTGTAAAACATCAGACCAGCTTAACAAACAGAAATTGTACCATTTCAGATGGTATATGGAGAGTAGATGGCAGGTATAAACACTTCAGAAAGTTGGCGTCAGATGCAAATGCAGAAAAGTAATTAATTGCCTCATAGCTTTAAGTCTTATGAAACTGCTAACTCTTGAGGAAAAAAAGGACTGGTATGGTATAGCTTTATGTATAAATTTTACACTCCAGCCCTTTAATTTTCTTCTTGTTCCACTGTTGAATATTACCTTTCCCACCTTCATCAATGCCACGGAAACATCTGATGTATGAAGGGTTTATCTGTAGCAGCTACTGACTGCCTTAAGCATCCCAGAAGGCATGTAAGCATTTATTCAGCTGTAGATATGAAGGCTATCTCTTTCAAGAAAATGGCATTTACCAACTGGGACTCTTTAGTTTAATATTTAGATCCTTAAATAGCTAGAATGTGAAATAAGTTAAATAAAAGGAGCATATTTTGGTAGTTTCATAATATTGAAACAGTATTCCGGTCATTTTTCTCAGAGTGCTCACTGGGAAATGTTGGCAATTCCAATCACATAATTTGCATCTGCTAAGACCAAAATCCTCCTTTAGTATTTCCTGGAGCAACCTAAGGCACTGGTAGCTTCATAAGAAGAGAGCTCATAAATCAAATATGGGGAGAAAGAGTGTGTTAATATCCAAACAACTTTACACTCTTTATTTTGTCTTGCCAACTTGTCACAAGCAGACATTTTTCTTCAGAGCAATCTTGACACGATAGAGGCAAAAAATTCAGAGAATCTGGGGCTAAACTCATCTGATAAGAAAGCAGACCCTCTGCCTCCAGAGGGTCCCAGACCGGGGCAACTTCTCATTATTTCTGAAGTGGAAGATGACATATAACTGGGGAAAACTCACTCCTCTCCTGCCACTCAAAATGCAGAATCGCGGTACTTTGTTGTCGCAACTCCCATCTGCACAAATGGGCATCAAGCCTGAATATGGGCTTCAAGAAGATTGTGATGAACCCTGACAGCTCATCAAAATAAATACAGGGTGATGACAGAAACATGCAAGAACAGTCAACATACTTTATTCTTCTTAATCTGTTATCTTGCTTGCTCCCCTTGCCCTTCTTTTGCTTGCAAATCAAAGATTTAAACAGCTTTACTTAAAACAGTAATAGATAACAGGGTGTACTACAGAGAGGATTTCATGTATAATTTTACCATACATGTTGCTATACCTGTTGGTGGTACATTTTTTAAACCTACAGAGAGTTCTGCTGGGTGCATTTCAACGTGCATAACATTTACTCTGCTATTGCCTCAACAGTATCCTCTTTTGCTCCGACTTCCCACCGCCATCCTGAGCATTGCTAGAAAGCTCTCTCCACCCTACTGTTTTAACCTAACCTTCCTCTCTTTGAACAATTCAAATAATTTTACCTATCAAACAAAAAAGACTTGTCTTTTTTGTCTTTTGTCACCTCAAAACCCTTTCAGAATCCCACCTTGATAATCCCTATCTCCTTTTGAAATGCAAGGCAACATTATGGACATTTTGAGACTAAAAGCTCCTTTTTTTCTGACCCAGAATGAAGTAGAATACATCCATGCCTTCTCACTCTTCATCTTTTTTGCACTCTCTGACCAAACTTTCCCTGGGAAATTTTACAAGATTTTTATTATTATTATTATTCTGATATGAAATGTTTGACTCCAGTTAAGAAAACATACATGGGAAATGCATTTGGCTGAAACTGTTCCAAAGCATCAGCTCCAATCATCTTTGACTTTTAATGAACCCACGATATCAGCCTCCCACTGCAAACTTGCTACACTTTCAAAATTTAGCCTGTCCTGCTTCCTCCCATGGTGTCCTTAAAACTTTTACAAGGCTACCTCATTCTCCTCCTTCTGATCTCTCCCTTGAAATGGAGGGAAGCTTACAAAAAACCTGGATTCTCCTTCTTTGACCCCACTGCATCCTACTCCAAACAGCTTGATTGCTTTGTTTTCCTCCTTCTTGGACTGGTTTCCTCCTGCACCCCATGGGCAGGCATAGGCTGAATGCTGTGATGAACAGGGTGCCTTTTTAGTCTGTGCTTTTATTGCCCTTATTATGACAGATTCCTCATTCTAGTCTCCATAGTATCATGACCGTAGTCACAATCGTATTTATAAAATACTTCAAGCTAAAGGTCAGTTGGGTTATGAATGATGCTATACAGAGAAATTAATAATTCTGAAGAAAGCAAGGCAGCAAAGCAAAAGAAACTTGTTATTTTTTTAAAAAAACAGCAGAAACTTGAATTTCAGCAGAAACATTCTCTGGGAGAAATTTCTCCGGACTAGGATGAAATTTCTGGTTAAAAAGACAGAAGCCTATTTGATCAGAACCCTGGTGGTAGATTTGTATTCACGTGCATCCGTTTTCAGTTCCCTACCTGGTGTAATTTGGAGAAGCAAGTGCACTGGATGGTGGGCTTGTGTTGTTCTGGGCTTCTTTCTTTGTTGATCCCATAAAAATATTTCTTTGCGATGTGGTTTCATTTTAGGACAAATCTGAATCTTGCCATGAAAGTGCAAAATCTTTCAAAGAATGAGGAGCAGGATTGTTTCCATGCACATTCAAGTGCAAGTGTCAAAACTGGGTTTTTGAGGCACATTATTCTAAATTGATTCTAAGCCCTGAACACAAATATCCTGTAGTTGGTCAAACCTTGAGCAGCTGTTTCCTGGAGCCCTACTGTGTAACCCTGTTGTAGTCATGATTACCAGTAAGGCCCATATTGGCAATGTGTGATTGTACCCCATTGCTATTCTCTTCTCTGCACAGAAATGACATTTTACACTGCCCTACAATGAGAATGTGAAGTGACACGTGTCTGTTGTAGTAGATAATACAAGGAACTGCAGAAACATTTCATTGTTTCTAACATGAAGGCAAAATTTTGTCACTCTTATCTGCAAAAGGTCCTTTGTGGACTCAGAGAAAATTACCTCGCTAATCTCTAACCATAATTGGGTGCATATATTAATGTGCTTGCACCCAGAAGCATGCAGGGCCGATGACAACACAAAGTCATTCCTACTGCACTTCACGTTTAAATTCTCTGATCCCTTCCAGCTTCAGTCCTCTGAAAATGTGACAGTGGATTTTTTGCACGTGTCCAACCCCAATTTCTTATAAATCAGGGGTGGATGAAAAACAAAGGGCCTGAGTTGCATCTATATTTTAAAAAAGGAAATTTGGGAGATGTAATAAATGTAAGTTTCTTTTTCCAAAGATTAAAAAAAAAAATCATTGGCTTTTTTTTTTTTTCCAAATGAAATATGTCTACTTGAATAAACAAGCATTTCAATTCTAAATTAACATTTCAAAGTGAAAGACCTCTCCTATGTCATTTTTTAACTTTTTTTTTTTTTTTGGTCAATTTAGGAATGGAAAGTTTATGATGAAGTTTTGGTTTGGACAACAGATGCAAGTGTTCAAATAAATTGTTTCTATATTTCAGGTAAGAAAACTCCCATTTCAATTCTAGCTGAAGTAAATTTTGAAATGCTTGCATTTTTATGAGATAAAAATCATCCTCTAAGAGTTATTCATAAAAATATGGGACAAAGAGATGATAAAGGAATAGACTCACTTTCTAATGATTTGAAAATTTGGAAAAAAAATCAGTTTTTGCAGTAACAGCAAAACATCTTTCCAGCCGCTGCAATGCCTGTTGTAGTTTAATCTTCAGCAAGGCTCTGGCAAGATGCTTCTCCATAAACTGGTTTGTTTTCTGTGCACAACAGATGGATATAGTACAATCTACTGCCCACACAATAATTGCTGTCTGGAGCAAACCTCGTCACTCCGAATTCAATCACTAGCAACGGCATTATTCTTGGTACCCAGATTCTTCCTCTTGTCACCAGATGGCAGCGTCGACATACTGCAGTGAAACCTAGGTTTCTTTTGTAAAGCTGATTGTTGGCCTTTGTGAACATTTTCCTTTCGAGGTGATTTCTTTGCTCTCCACACCCTTTCTGACTGTATCTCCGTCCCAGTGGTCTGCAATCGTTTCTGGCTGAACCTCAAGTCGTTTTGTTGTGCCATCTGCGATGCTTTAAATGTACATCTCTACTTCATCTCATACAAGGGCATGGTAGAGAGATTGGTGCTGGTCTCTTCTGATGGGCAATGAGCGACAGAACAAGAGGGAATGGCTGCAAGCTGCAGCAGGGTAGGGTTAGGCTGGACATTAGGAAAAAGTTTTTCACAGAGAGAGTGGTCAGTCATTGGAATCAGATGCCCAGAGAGGTGGTGGAGTCCCCATCCCTGACTGTGTTTCAGAGTAGATTGGATGTGGTCTTGAGGGATATGGTGTAAGGGAGAACTTGTAGAGTAGGGCTGATGGTTGGACTTGATGATCCCAAGGGTCTCTTCCAACCAAAATGATTCTATGATTCTATGATTCTATGATCTCCAAAAGCACTGATAGCTAAGTCACCAACTGGGGTGATCCAGTGTAGTTTTTTGGTGTCAATGAAGGTCAAGAAGGAAGAATTCATTAGATAAATCCTGGAAAACTTACTCTACACCTTCTTTTCTGTGCTGATACAGAGAAGTTTGTGTGCTGTGGTTGTGGCTGCGTGTGCCTGTGCATGCAAAGGAACTGTGTTGGTGGAGCATTACTGTGCCGCATACTGAGCTGCACCTTCCTCTCCTCTCCTGTGCCTCTCCTGCCCCAAAGCAGTACCTTGAAGTCCCTTTACCTGATGGTATTGTCCTCTGTTGCCTGGCATTTGATGAGGGAAGGGCAGCCACAGGGCATTGGCCTTCCCATTCAGATGTGCATACACTATAAAAGACACTGGGAAATCATTGTGGGTGATTCCGAGCTAAGGAGGGACAGGTCAGTGAAAGGAGAGGCATGATGTGCTCAGAAATAAGAAAGATTTCACTCTGCAGGTGTTGGTATAACCCATCTAGTAGATAAATGATAAGGAAAAAAAAAATAAAACAAACCCAAAAAACCCCACACGAATCCTGCTGTGGAGAAAAGGGAATGGTTGGCGATCACAAAAATAATCATACATGAGTCAGGATTGTCTTCTAAGCAGCATGGACAGAGATGATTAGTGAACACTGTGCCAGAGCTGAGGTCGCCCTGGGGTTGGAACAGCTCAACTTTTCATTTTGGGAACGTGAGCAGCCCCCCTGGGAGCAGAGGAAGCCTAGCAGGGGGCAACAGCCCTCCCACGGCCGCCTGCGAGGCACTGGGGGGAGCAACCGAGGGCTGCGCCACGGGTGGCCGCTCAGCGCCACGTACTCATGGAGCTTAATATACCTTTGCTGCAAGATGACTAAAGTGTCACAAGTAAATAATACTCAGATACAGAAAAACTACGAAACCACAGAGACAAAGACAACAAAGCTGCATTCTTACCTGTCTTCTGCCCAAGTTTTCCAAGAAAATGCCAGTATCATCCAAACAAAATACTGTTAAGCATTTGCTTAATGGTTTGTTTTACAAAAGAGCTGGGTATCCATTGCTTTCTTGTAGTCAGTGAAAGTAAAAAAAATTAAAATTATATGCTTAATAATTGAGTAGTTTAATCCATGGGTTAAACTGTTGGAGATCTTATCCTTACATTTGAATCAAAGCAAAGGAAACATTAGGTATGGCAGCAGTGTTCCCACTCTCTCCTGCCATGCCACCAAGACCACATTACTTCCAAAAAGAGAATGAGATAGGTCTGGAATGAAATTAGGGATTCAAACATCTATGAGATTTTTAGGAGAAGCAAGAATCTAAATCCAGATGTTGGAGCTAGTTTCATAACACCAGGCCAAATCTATCCCCATATTCTTCCTGCAGCCAAGCAGTTTTTCTAGTCCTGAAGTTTATGCACAAATCCATTTCAACTGCAATTTGACTGCAACTCCATTTTATTTTAAAGATACCAGATCAACACTCCCAGTACTCAGACCCTAGTCCTGGAGAATACATCTGAATCAACATCTTTTGGGCGAAAGATTAGTCCTAGATACTTAGTGGTGATGCATTTGCAATAGCCAATTGTAAGATCTGAAACCTGTAATGAGCTCCAGATACTCACACAGATGGTACTCCAGGAATATTGTCTTAATTTTCTCATTTCCTTCCCTTTTAATAAGATGCTCCTATAATTAAAGTAGCCTAAGGCTTGATTCAGCGGGTAATAACTCATGCTAAGGTTCAGCGAAAGCCTGAAGCTAAATACACTTAGATATGAATAATACACAGTTATTTTTCCCCTGCTGCTTTTACTGCCATATCCCTTGTCTTCTTTGAAATGGGTAAGTGAACACAGAACTTACGAAGCCAACACCGTTGTCTTCTGCCAAGGAAAGGGTTTTCCCAGCCTCCACCCTGCCCGTCTCTGCAAGCCTGAAGTCAGATCGCACCATGCTCTGGCCAGAAAGGCCTTCACAGAGGAGAAGGTCGTCAACAGAGCTTTAACAGCACCTGAAGGTGCTGCTGTGTCCAGAAGGGAGACTAATCCTTCAAGCATGCAGACTCACAGCAAGCTGTAAGTGTGCACATAGCACATTCATGTGCTCAGAGTCACACCCAGGCACACACAATTGCAAGGATGGGGCCCTAATTAGAGTTCATAGCCAGCTGTCCACAATTAATGAAGAGGGCTCATTAGTCTGCGTGGAAACCAGCTCTGCATATAAGCCAACTGAGGAGAAAGGAGAACTTTTGCTGTGGACATCATAGGGTGGGGAAAAGGTTTTCAAGGTTTTTTTTTCCCTTGTTTTGTCAGATCCAAAAACCAAGAAAGTGCATAGCCCAGATTTTTCACCGGTGAATTACTTGAATTATTGTCAGCTTCCTCTGCAAAAAAACTCTTAGAATCTGTGGGTTCCATGTTTCTGTTCTAGCTAACACCCCAGCCCTATTCTGAAGTTTGTTTATGAAATCCTCAGGTAACCCTGAAACCTGTCTTATCGCCCAGGCACCCCGGCAAAGCAACAAACAGCCAGTCAGACATTGACCAAAACTGCCAAACCGCAATCCTTGTGTGATGAAAGGAATCTAGCAACAAAAATCGAGCTGATATCGTAGAAGCCCATGACTGGAGATAAAGTAACGGATGTTGTTTAGTGGTTTTTATTGCTCAGGACTTTATATTCTGAAATCATTATGCAGTTGTTGATACTGGAACATGTTTATTCTCGGTTGATCCATGTATAACTGAGGTCAACCTGTGACATTTATAAACACGCCTTGTTTAGTCTCAGGATTTATCCTATCATGCAAGTGAGTAATTAACAAATAAAAGAAGAAAATTGGCCACACAAAGCTTTCCAAAATCAAGATGCTGGATATTTTACTCTGGTTTGAATACCAGAGCTTCAGGGGCTTGCAAGTTCTTTTAAAGCTTAAACTAGGAGAAGCACATGTGTTCTTGTGCACTGGGAATCGACTGAGCCTGCCCACTTGAGCCTAGGATTAAGCGTGTGGATTGATCCCGACCCTCTGTCATCGGTACCCAGAGCTTGGCTCCAACTGGGCCTGCCACACACAGCAGTTGTGGGTTCATGCCACCACTTCTAAAGATAGCAAAGTGCGGCCAAGGAGTCTTTGCTCTTGTTTCAAGCTCATTAGATGAGTGATGACAGGTTATAGTAGTGGTCCCTTGTGGCCAGACAACAAGCAAGGCCCCCAACTGCTGCTGTCCACTACAATTGCAGTTGAATTTAGCCAGCTGTTGTAACAACCAGTGCCACATAAGAACCAGACCTCCCTGCGCTCTGCTTTAACGAGCTTTGCGTATTTTATGCAAGTTCCCCTGCAAGATGCTGCTCAACCGTGAGGCTTTGTGCTACTGCTGAAGCATATGGCTGGATCACTTCTAATGCTGGCTTTCGTATTGGCAGAAACACCTTCCTCTTAGTTGTTTCCTGCCTGTTACTCTGCTGAGTCTGAACTAAACTGAATATTTGCAGGAGAAGAGAAAACAGGCAGCTCCCCTCGCCCCTCTGTTTCACTCTGACTGATCAAATTTATGCTCTTTATTTTAAGAAGGGGGTAGAGGGAAATACCAATAAGGGGATTTTGGTTTCACAGCCTTCTTCGTATATAACAAAGATTCAGTATCAATGTGCATCCTGAGATCATTTATGCAAAGCAAGCTCTGGATTTTTTCTTTGTTGGGAATAATTAAAAATATTTTTTCTCTTTAACCCTTTGGGGAAAATAAGCAGAGTCTACATATTTTTAAGAAATATGCCCTCAACCCCATAATTCTCATTAAAACTTTTCCCTCTTTCTCTCCTTTGTTTTACTAGACATAATTTAAGGAAGATGTAAAAACCCTCATTCTCTCTCCGTTGTTTAAAAATATTCCAATGTTGAGTATTCAAACCTGTGAGATGAGTATTCCTCCAAAAAAGAGTGTTTTCTAATTTGCAGTTTAATGTTGGCATCTCCTAGGTATCAAAACTGTTATATTGTAACCTCAGCCAAAGCTCTAAAAAGATCTTCATGTGTTCATCGGGTGTCCTTGGCTGTAAACTGATCTAGGCTCAAGGCTCTGTTAAATTCACAGCCCATCCAGTTTGATAGTCCTTTCCTGCACTCATACTGTCTTCTGAGTTACTGGAAGATACCTACCTTCATGGGTCAAAACTCACTACTTTGGGGAAGCGCTGCAGTAGCCCTAGTGTTCTGATGTTCTGAGCAACCATCTTCACAGCAGATTTCTGTTCCTCTGCGGCACACCTAAGTGATTGGGTCTCAATATAAAGTGTTCAAGAGGAGGAAAACCTTGCAGACTTTGTTATTTGCCAATAAGTTATGATCTTCGTTTCTGTTCAACTTGCCAGTGGTAGCTATGAATACATATTTACCATCCAGCACCCATTTTCTAAACTTCTGTTTGCAGTTCAAAGTAGAAAAAGGCTTCTTAACCGATTGCCAGTGTGCAAAAACTTCTCAGAATATATGGGAAAGATTTTGGTTTTGTTCTGTAGGGGTGTTCATTCATTTTTCTCAATGTTATCTGGTAAAATATCACACATTATTTGATGCAGATGAAGGTGAGGCAGACAGCCGGGCATGGGGCACAGTTAGAGATCATGATGAGGCCCTTGTGGTTCTCTAAGTCATGTTTTAAAATAAACTGCCATCATAACCACGCTGCATTGAGATAAAAGAACGTTTTCTTATTTCAGTCACTTGCTTTCAGCCCCCAGAGAGACAAGGATCTGCCTTCTTCTTTCCAGAGATGTTATGATGCATGAAATATCAAGAACCACTGAACAAAGTACTGATCTAAATCCAAGCAGAAAAGAGTCTTTTTATGAAAAACTCCACCACAACTGTGTGCAGCAGTAAGAGATTTGTTCTCTTAATGTCTCTGAGTTAATCCATTCTGAGTAATGTGACACTTTGTCACATTCCTAGTTATTCCTAATTTTGTCCTAATTATGAAAGTACTTTTATCTTTCAATTGAAAGTTAGTCAGTGATAATTTTAAGCCTTGACTTAATTTGCATGGTTTTCTCAACCACTCTCCCTTCTTGTGAGGAAGCCCTGATGTCTTGGTTGTCCTTATTTAGCGTGAACATTCAACCATGCCACCTTGTCAGACAATGGATTCTGTATTCAGAGTAATTCTGTATTCTCAGTACACACTTGGGAATGAATTCTGACTCTAGGGAAGTTAACAGCAACTTCTCTACTTTAGGAGAGCCGGGATTTGCTTCTAGTTACTTTATGCTTTTATCTTTCCTCATATCTTCACACAGATTTAACAAGGTGCTTCATATTGAGTCTGCAATTCATATTGTATTAAAAAAAAAAAAAGTAATTTAATCCTAGTTCTAATCCTAATGGAAAGCAGTAACTTTTTATGAACGACTCATTACTGTGCAATTAGGTAGGTTAAACCACACTGCCTCTAGCATTTGCAGTAAATATTTGCTTTTAGAGTATCTGGGAACTCCACAAGTTTCTGGTTCTTCTTTGAGATCTGAAATTTTTAAACAAAAGTATTCTTTCTCCTTTTTTATTTTCTCACATGACTGATTTCCCCTACATTTAATTAATCCAAAATGCAAAAAGATTATCCACTTTAGAACTAACTCTGTAGTAGTATAAGGTTTTCCCAGCAGTGCTCACGGAGGCCTTACTTAACTGTGTCACTATTCAAAGTCTGAGGCAAATTCCTCACGCATTTTTTATGGTGCTTGACACTACAATAGCTAAGTGCAGCACAAACATGAATGTGCATAAATTCACACCACCTTTGCGAGGTGATGAGGTAGTATTGTTTACAGTTTACAGCTCACAACTGTGACAGAAGGGTCGACATAAATAATACTGAAAATAAGTAGTCTGTTTGAGACCCTTCAGATCTGATTTTTTAGAGTACAAGTATCATGTAACACATACATTTTGAAGGGAAACACTGTTTTTCTTTAGTTAGTGAGTGCTCTATTTTTCCACTGAACTCAGTATCGCCAGTCAGGAACCAGATAATGAGAAATCCAAGTTTTAGCACTATGTGAGAAAGATCAGATCAAAATAGCCAGCCTGCCCTTGGGACACCAGGGCAGTGGGAGGTAAGGAACACCCTGTTTCACTGAGGGGCATCATGGCCCAAAGACTTACTGCACAAACAGACAACACAGACGGGGTAGAAGGAGGAAAGCCTTATTCCCATTCTGTCAGGTATTAAAACCAAATCACAGGCAAATACAAGATTTTTTTCTAAAGCACATATGATGTGTCACTTTCCACTTAGCACTCAGGAAATGTGTGTGAAATAGAGGTACAAAAGACAGAGATCAAAATGGCCTGAGAATAGGGTGCAAGCACAGGCTTGCTTTGAAAAACAGCTGGAGTGGAGATGCTGTCACTTTGTAGGTGCACACAGATGCTGAGCTATTTCTTGGCAGCTGTATTCCCTAAAACTGTGTAAGCAAAAAAAAACCCCAAAAACATTCAAGGGCTCTTGGCAAAAATGTTGTTTGATTTATTTTGAAAAAAAAATTGCAAACTTAAACTGAGCTGCAGGGCTTGCAACCTACAGTTTATGTAGCTGCCAGAATGAGCATTTTTGGCTCCTGCTGTCAAATCTGGAAGGGAGGATCCAGACCCAAAGTCCAGTACCAAAGTCACAAGATTATTCTTCTCTCAAAGGAGAAAAAGCTAGTATTAATACAGGTCTTTTATCTGGAGTAATTAGTAACAAGATGAACTGCAGTCAGGAGCACAACAGAGTTATTCAGAAACACCAGATGATCCGTAGTAATTCCAAACTGTTTATCACCTTAATTCACTAAAAAATGTGTTGCTTTAGCAAGAAGAAAAGGAGGGAGAGGAGCAAATGCTGTGTCTGACATTGTTACTCATTTCCCTGGATTGCCCTGGTGCCCTGAATTAAACCCCCAAAACTAACAAGAAACTGTTTCCCAGGAAGCAGTCTCAGACAAGCCCGTTTTTTCAGAGTTCTTTGCATTGGTGTTTATTTCACGGGAGCTGATGAAAGTCCCAAGGGTTTACCTCTGACAAAAAGAGTGGGACAAATACACATGAGTGCCCAGCAGCTCAGCTCAGCTGTGGTGAGGCTGCCAAAGGAGATAATTCTGCCAAGTGAAATGGCTTCCAGGCTGTGCACTTGTGTGTCAAAATGACATTAGTGTATTTTGACATAAGTGCTGTTTTTTATCAGGGATAAGCTTCAAAGCCACGGAGACGGACAGATGGGAAACTGGAGGTTGACAGAAAAAATAGAAGTTGACAGAAAAACATAAAGAGAATTTGTCAAAACAAACCCAGCACTCCAAGAGTCAGTGATACCTTCAAGGATTGGAATTTAGAGCAAAGAATGTTGTATTGCTGGATGACCATGGCAGTTTAGGCACAGTAAATACATTTTTCTCTGCAAAACGCAATGGAATTTTAAAAGTCTGGTGTTTGCTCTGATGTCTGGAGCTGCCTGCTTGCTGCTAGCAGCTGGTGAAAGAAGTTTAAACTACACAGAGAGTATGGAGATAGTTAGAAAAGATTGATATGCCTGTTCATATCTATTTTGGTGTAAATTCTGGGCGGCTTAGATGCTTACCTATATAAAGTTCAACAAGGAACTCTACAAAGCAGGGAACTTCAGTCTCAGCTTGAGGAATGGATACTTTCAGAGGTAAAATTATTTGCCAAAGTTTACAGGCCACTAATAATACCAAGACCTGAACTAGAAATCCCCAATCCTAACCGGGAGCTGCATCCCATGGCTCAGTTCGTTCATCCTTGGCCAGCAAAACTATTGTGGACTTCTCATAGCACAGCTGTACTCACAGGCCTCTGGGTGAGAGACCTTCCCTGAAGAATCTCTCACTGACTGGTTACAGGGTACCTGGGCATCTGGATTTGTCACTTGGACATACAGAATGAGGAACATAAAATTTCATTTGCAGAAGTTATCACTGAGGTTTCCTATCTCTTTGGTTAGCGACACAAAATTTCCATTAAATTACATGGGCCAAAACCTTGTTGAATGGGGTTAAAGGTTTCTAACTTCACATCAACAAAACTTCCTGCCCGAGTGATTGTTATGTCCAACAAGGTAGGTCATTTCCCTCCTGTGCATTTTCCTCCTCTTATCTCCAGTGACTCCAAAAGCACATAGGATTCACAGAAGCTAAAACTAAAACAACAACCTACATCCGGTCAATCAGGTCATCTCTGATCTTTCGGTCAGTCCCCTTTGACAACCACACAGTCAATACAAAAGCTCAGAGATGCCAGTAAGTTTAATTGCCCTATGACTTTCACAGACCTGAAGCCTGCAGAAGACAGAATGATGATTTTCAGCTCCTTAGCCAAAACTCAGCAATCACAGAAGGGTGCTGCCAATTACAGGTGACATGGCTTCCTCTGACAGCTGTATATTAGCGTGACCGACGTCTGCTTGTCTCTGCTAGAGTCCAGAAGCTTCTGCAGGGCACACATGAAGATCAAAGACTTCTATCTAAGTCACCTACCTCAAAATATTTACTTGCTGTCATCTGGAGAGATAGAGAGAAGCCATGGCCTCAACATCTGACAACTCACTTGGGACGCTCACTACAGTGTCCCATTTGCCATTAGTGTCACCAGTGATATAAATAGGATATTGCAATGCCTACATAAGGGTAGTTTCCAGACAGAGATAGCTAGATCAAATTCAACCTGGATAAGGCAAAAGAAGTACAGGCAGGGAGGAAGGATCACTAGGAAAACAGCCTTCCATGAGGTACATGTACAGAGCACGAACCCTGAAGATCAAAAGACTTATTCAATTCAGATAGGGCCTCCAATGCTTAAGCCCAGATACATGTGCTTAAATTTGATTCTCAGGTTGTTGTTATTGCTTACCACCATACAGTCCATCCTGATTAAGTTCTTTCAGCCACACGTGGCTGAACAAAACGTTTCAGCATCTTTTTTAGCAATATAGCTCTGCGGCTGCAATAGCATTGTTAAACACAGCCAGGCATCACTGAGGCAACAGATTGGCTCCACAGGACTTTAGAGCAACATTCTGAGACCAAAAAAAAAAAAAAAGAATATATTACAAATAAAACAGAAGATCAAAGGAATATTTAAAAAATATATTAAAAATACCTGCCATATGCCCCATGAGTGAAAGCTCTCTTTTAAAGAGCTGCTTGTGTGCTCTCTTTTTAAAGCTGTCTTTAAAAGCTTCTCATAAAGGGGATTTCTACTGTATAGCACAAGGACAAATAGAGCAGTGACAGCACAAGCCAAGGGACAATTCCCAAACAGGGTTTGTTTATAGTCATGGATGCTGCTGCAAAGATTTCCAGACAAATTCTGGTATTTAAAAAGTTGCACCAGGTCCACAAAAGCATTTTGATATTTCAGTCCTGTTAAAATCCCAGAGGAAATCACCAGGAGTTCAGCGCTTGTTCCCAGTGAGGGCATCTGAGGAGCAGTCCTTGCAGTGAGGTTGGTAACAAACAGTGCAGGCAGCTGCCACAACATCCAGGTGTTTGTGAGAGAGAATGACAAATTTTAAGACTACTTGATTCGGTAATCCTTATTTTTATGCTTGAGTCAGTAGTCCCAGTTTTATTTAAATGCCATTTTCTTAATCTCTTTTCTAGACTGCTCAGTACATGATCTGACAGTCATTGAACACGAAGTGAGAAAGGGAAGTCAAGGCTCTTAAACTACGCTGCTGCCTGGCATATTTTAATTTTGCATATAAAATCAGACATCATAAACTGAATTAATCTTTTATACACCTCCACTGACCTTAATGAAACCATCAAGGGTTAAAATTGACATTTTGGGTTCAGTCTGGAATTTTTACCGATTCCTAATAGAGATTTTACTCTGCTCTTCCCCAGTCCCAGGAAAAGCAGTGATATTTCAGGACGTTTATTTGAAGGCATGTTGAATTCATACCCCTATATTTAATTCAGAGAGTGTATAGCTAACTTTTTAAACTGCTTATGGAAAGGAAACCAACCTGTCTGTTGCTCCTGGTACATTTTGCAGTGCTTTTATTTCTGGACTTTTGCCAAACTAGAGTATTGTTCAGGTTCTTTGTCTTGCCATTAATGTTCCTACTGTTACGATTTTGTCTGTTGGGTCAATGAGATTAGATTTCATTAGTACAGCAAACTGGAAAAAAAAATAATACAAGTTATTAGATAATCATTAAAGCACATCTGTTGCCTTTTTCAGAGTGCCAAAGTCTGAATTCCATTGAACTAGTGACATGGCACTTGACCAGCGCTTAGTTCAGCTATGGTCAATGAGCTGCAAAAGGATTAAAATATTAGCAGCTCGTTGATTCAACCTAATCCCTGGCAGTTTTGTTTAGATTGCAAAGAAAGGTGCCTAGAGCAAAAGAGGATGAAACAATTGCAGTAAGAAAATGCTAACATTTTTGGGCCATTCCACGGATTGTGCTATATTGGTACTCCACTTTGGTGTTGTGCCAAGATATCAGTTCCTCATGTGCTCTAAATACACTTTCATGTACTTCCACCCTGACTCTGTTCAAAAGTCCCTGAGAACTTCTCAGCCTGAACGTCTGGCTGTTGGAGAGTGGAAACAGGTACTCACTCCATCATCTGTACACCCAGAGTGAACAGCAATAGACTATGAATAAACATCATGTCTCAAATGTCAGCTGCTTTTCTCTTTTCAGAAAGTCTTCTGAAACTTCCTGTTACAAATAATTTAAATGGTAGGTCTTTTTTATGTCTCTTTTTTGAGAATCATAGGATCATAGAATCATTTAGGTTGGAAGAGACCCTTGGGAT
>VZTM01037208.1:956-14105 GCA_013400555.1 Jacana jacana | reverse complement strand
ACCAGTGCTGAGTACAGGGGGACAATCACCTCCCTACTTCTGCTGGTCACACTATTCTTTATGCAAGCCAGGATGCCACTGGCCTTCTTGGCCACCTGGGCACACTGCTGGCTCATGTTTAGCCTCCTGTCGACCAGCACCCCCAGGTCCTTTTCTGCCAGGCAGCTCTCCAGCCACACTGCCCCAAGCCTGTAGCCATCCATGGGGTTGGTGTGGCCCAAGTGCAGGACCTGGCACTTGGTCTCATTGAAGCCCATGCCACTAACATTGGCCCATCTATCCAGTCTATCCAAGTCCCTCTGTAGAGCATCCCTGTCCTCAAGCAGATCAACACTCCCACCCAACTTGGTGTCATCTGCAAACTTACTAATAGTGTTTTCTATGTCCCTATCTACATCGTCAATGAAGATATTAAAAAGGAAAGGCCCCAGTACTGAGCCCTGAGGAACCACTTGTGACAGACTGCCAGCTGAATTTAACTCCATTGAGCACCAATATATACATATTTTGTATGTTATGTATATATCTTTGCAAAGTGCTAGAAATCACACTTTTACAGACAAAAACTAGGATTTCCAAAGCAGCTTTCACTGAAAGAAGCACCCAGTTCCCATCAGATGTCACTCGTGATTTAGACTTATCTAAAGTCTTATATACGCACTGTACATGTGTGATCAGGCAGCTGCTTGTGACTAATTCTACAGAGTTATTTAAAAATTTAGAGGAAGAAAAGATAAAACCTTTGATCATTAAAAAAAAAAATCATATATTAGGTCATGACCACTGCAATTTACTTTTTTTTTTTTTTTTTTTAAGTAATGATCTGGGTTACTGAAATCACTGTTGCTTTGGTGTGATGGACAGCAGGAATTTAAGACTTGAGATATTTTGTCATTTAGTATAGGACTCCTAATTTGATTAAAGATTCAGGATAGTCAAGTCTTACATGAGGGTGAAAAGGAAAATCTCAGATGTTTTTCTGCCGTCCCTGACCACAGTGAAAATCCACAGTCATACCTTCCTACCAATGTAGACGTTCACAGGTGCTAAGGACCCAATCCAGAATCTTCTAAAGACACTCAGCATTTTCTTGAGCTGTTGAATTTATATATGTAAAAGCAAGTTGTGAGTACTGCTGGAACAGCATTTCACCCCCCCACAACTGGGTTTGTCAGGTAATATTTTTCTCTAGAAGGCTTTTTTCCAAGTTGAAACTTAAAACTTCCTCTTTTAGCTTACCCAGATGCATGAGGAACAAGGTGGATTTCTCTTTCGTTCACGTTAGCTGGTATTCCTCAAAGGGTGTTTTTCAATCTAAGAAACACCTGCAAAACCGAACCAGACTGATGTTCTTTGGAAGCTTCACTCCCTGGACTGGTTAAACTGTTACTCTATGGAGTCCAGAATTGTTTTGCTAGCTATTAGTTGATACATTTTGAGCAAATTTGGAGAAATGGAAATTCTATTGCACTGGGTTGGATACTGATTTTACAAAATGTAAAGAACATACACCAAAAGGGAGAGAAGGGTCAAGAGACATGTCAAGTTTAGCTAAATGTGGATGTACATTTACAAGTGATCACTTTCTTATTTTTAATCAAATCATTGTCTCAGATGTCCTTCTCTTCATGACTATTTCCTACACTGCTGCTGCACTCCCATGTAGTCATTACTGTTCTTGCACACATTAATCCCAATAAATGGTTGCTCACACAGTTTCTCTGTATTGTACTCCTGGAATATGCCCTCTCATGTATTACTCACCTGGGATATTAGTAATAAACAAGATAATTATGATAAGCCATCAAATCTGTAACAGGTGGTGAAAGGCAAAATGGAGATAAACCCTACAATTAGAAGTTTATAATTGATGAATGGTTATTTAATCAATGATTTTGTTTTTAATAAATTTCCTCTCTTTCTATTACTGACTTATCTATTGGAATTCCTCTTTTAATGACCAGGAAATTGGCAATATAACTTTGCTACTTCTTAACAGGGAAAAAATAAGGCATGCCTAAGAAAGAATAGAGACTGGGTAACCTGTGTTCCTGTAAAGCAATTAAGGAATTACCAATTAGCAATGTAATTCTGAACTCCTTACCTACATGTCACCTTTTTGTTTACTTTTCTTAGAGTAGTTCTACCTTGTTTCCCATCTTGCTACATTCAGGGACAAGAAACCTGTCAATTATATGCATGTCTATAATGACACTCGTGCAGGAACAGTACTTAAAAGATCACAAACTTCTGCTTGCACACCTTTAAGAGATTCGTGCTCTTTGGCTGTGATTTTGAGTTCAAAAACTAGCCATTGTTTAGACTTTATTAGTATAATATTTCCAGTGTAACTAATTGGTGGACTCATGCGTGAGGCCCATTTTCCTCCTGTGATATGACTGGGTTTTAGAAGTCAGTATGTGCACCTGAAAAGTCTGTGTTGCTGAATTCAGCTTGTCAGCAGCAGCTACAAAATTGTCTTGGGAGAACCTGACTTTTCTAGGTTCCAGAACAGAATGGTTGTCAAGAAATTCTGTATAATTGGCTGTAAGGGTTCTTTGGAAAGAAACAGCACTTCTCAGCCTTTTGAAAAGAAGAAAGAGGTGTGCATCATCATACACATGGGATTGGGACAAACATCCTGGACACAAGAAGCCTAGCTTTAGCTTTTGTGTGGTCCTAGAAGGGATCAGCCTCACATCTCTCACTTTCATGTAAAGTACCCTAAGCTACCCAGACCAAAGGGTGAAGCTATGCCATCACTGAGGAAAGAATTCAGAATTCCCAGGGTGAGAACTGGTGTCTCCTGCTGCCAAATAATGGTTCAGGAACTCATCTAGAATGAGAGAAATTTGGATTCTTGTGTACACTCCACCAATGGCCAGTGTATTTTACACAGTGTGTGGTTAATGCAAAATAGGCAAAGGAAGAGACAGGTTTCAGGGCTCTCCTGTCTCTTTACTAGAGAAAGCAACTATGCAAATGTAGTTTCTTTGACTTAGGAATTCTTGAGGTCTTTTCTGAAGAATTTAACAATGTTAAAGGAAAAGAGAAAGCATATAGAACAAACTACAGGGACCAGGGCATCCCTCAAATAGAAAGAACTTTTATCCAGGCCTCCCATTCACTTAGCTGTTGCTCTAACAGATCTTTTCTGTATGAAAATGCCCCCACCGCTACAATGAGAATGGTCCTTCCACAGCCTTTGTCACCAATCATCAGCCCCTGCACACGTTTAATACAGCAGGGAACTGCGATTCTGCAAAATCACTAGCCACCTGCCCACTGCTTGTTACAGCTATAAAATGGCATTGGGTTGGAAGTGTGATGGGATCTGGCACCCAACAGCCAGCAGGAGAGTGCCCTGTGGAGCATTAGCTTCCCAAAGAGGGTTAGAGAAGCCATAACTCTTTTATCACTTGCCTTGGGAACCCATTTGTTCTCTTTCTTCCCATGCATCTCTCACCTTTTCCTAGATGCTCATATATTAAGGATGTGCCTATAGCCCCAATTTTTCCTGGTGATTTAGTACTGTATTTGCAGATCCTGGTAGTTCTTACAGGGGACTTTGTAGCCACACATTCCTAGATTTGAACAGTCCTAACTTTAAACTTTTCACTCAGGTTTGTTTTCCATTTTTAAAAATAAAACTAGGACTAAGTAGTTTGGAGGTGACAGAGGCATATCTCATGCCTTGTAGATGGATTCGTGGAAGAACCTCGGGCTTAAAAGTAGAGCAAACAAAAAAAGGCAGACTATAAGTTTCTGTCGCTCTTCTGTGGTTCACTCCACCTACATTATAAACTGGGCACATTTGCCCTCTAAATAAATTCTTGTTGTTAATCGAACAGTTTTACATTTTAAAGTTCAGCCACGTAGTCCTCCTTGTTCCCCAAAGCCTAGAACTACTTGTAATATTCAGATCACTTAAGTTTGCCTAAGAAACTTCCATTTCCTGTGACTCATAACACCACCTTCTGGACAATTATGACCTAAATGTGACTAAAATACTTTTAATCTGTGCATTGACCTGTGTACACTGGTAATATACTCAAACATGTTTCTGCTGTGGTCACAATCTAACATCAGTCCCTCCAGTGATGTTATGATCAAGTATTTCTTAGTGTCAGTGAATTAATAACCGTTGAGGTCTAGAATAAATTCCTCTGCTGTGTTTTAGGCCTGGGGAATATTTTCATCACAAAGATTAGGAATAATAAAATAATGACTCATTTCTGATATTTTAGAAGAGCAGCAGCCTGATGTTCTTTCAGTTAAACTCTGTGTCTTAGTGTGTGATTTTATTTCCATCAGCAAAGAGCATGGCATCTACTTATTTTGCTCATTCTAGAACAACTTAGGAAGAAAATATGGCTTATTTTAGCCATTTGGGAAATACCACCATGTTCCTAACAAATAAACCAAACCAAATCAAAAAGGCAACTGTGTTACAATGGTGTAGTTGAATTTAGTTACTCGAGCAGCCATTATAACATTTTGATGTGGCTGGATGGTATAAAACACATTCAACACACATCACAGAGCCAAGACGAGAAACAGCTTAAGGTGTAAATAACTTTTGACCAAATTACTATACACCATCCTTGTGCCACCTAAGAACTTGGGCCAACTTTTAAAGGTACATTTTAATGCATTTTTATTGTGCTGGTTATTGCGTCTTTCAGATGGCACAATAACACCTTTCCCAGAAATCCAGGTTGAGCCAACCAATTTGCTCTTTACCCTTCTGAAGCAGTTCACATACTTGGGAAACCCTTTTTGGAATAAAGATTGGTAGCTAGTGAGGGCTAGCATAGCTCAACATATTCTTCACTTCTTCTGCATTACGTATTTTATGCACCCTGAGATCACATGCTGACTCACAGGGATTGGTATGGAGCTGATTAGGAGTAAAACCCCTGCACTTCCTCCAGTGAATAGCTAGATTTTGATTAATCAGATTAGATAATAAGTAGAAAGGGACATTAGGGAGACTTGCAGTCTTCTTTCCTTCGCTGGAGCAGTTCTTCTTGGGATAATCCCAGTAGTTTTACCAAAGGTGATAAAGTACCAGTTCAGGTGGTAGTAGACGTCAATAAGTGTACCTATGATTTTGGATGTAGAAGAACAATAAAAGATAATAAATATTGACAGAAAGACATCATAATTTTGGAAACTTCCATTTTCATGTGCCTAAATTTAGGAAGCCATGGATATGACTCTGACAGATGTTGAATGGATGTGCTGCCAAGATCTTCAGTAGTAAAGAATTAGTCAAATAAAAATGATAGAGCGCTATTTTAAAGCATGTGCTGTCATAAAAAAGAAAAGGCATTTGTTTCAATCGTATTATAAAACCAATGTTTATATATCGAAGACCTGAAACTGAATGGGAATAAGGTTACTTAAGGCTTGGCCAGAAATTACCCATATTTTTTCCTGATGTGAAAGATTTTCCTCTTTCCTCTTGGCAACATTCAGAATATTGTAGGCTTAACATTTACAGCAAAGAGTTAGGTTTATTGCTTAGGATGAATAATGTACTTCTGATAAAGGCATGCCATTCTTTTAGTACTAGTACCTTTGAGGATGAGAAATTAATTATGTTAACCTTAAGGCTAATTTTGACAATTTCCAAGAAATCTTAATCAGAACTTTGGAAAATTTCCTAAAATACATCCTTCTAGTTATTCTTTTATTGTCAATAAATACAGTTGGTAAATCTCAAGATATCAGAAAGGTTTTCTTTAACCATATTTGAAAGACACTTTTAATAAAAACCTCGTAGAATTCTTTTCTTATCTCAAAGGCAATCAAGAGGAACAAATGAATGGAGTAACTTCAGAGTATTTATTACTCACTTGGAGATACTGTACCAGACAGTCCATGGCTCCTAAAATAATTATCAAGCTTTTATTATATTATTACTACTACCTGCACTGGTAAACAGATCATGTGATTTAAGAAAAACCTCATGGAGTAAGACAGAAAATGCTGGATAATGTTAGAAGTATGTGTACCCTAGGTTGAAGTCTTCTTCCATTTAGGTCAAAGACAAAAGATCCTGCTGATTTCAGGAGTCTTAGTCAGACCTGAGAAATATTTTGCCAAAGTCACTCTGCATGATAAAGCTTCAGGTTTATTTTTAGTCATAGTGTGGTATCAGTAATTAGAGGAAGGCACTGATAAGTTCTTGTTCTGATTAACTCCATTCCAACCAGTACACACTTACCCAGGCAGACTACATAACTTCAGAGAGTCTGCTCTCAGAAAATACACCTGGTTTCTTCAACATGATCTTCCACAGATGTGATACTGTCTCACTGCTGCACAATTGTTCTGAGCTGCAGTTTCAGCTTTATGGCATCTCAGCAGTGAGATATTGGGCATAAGTATTAGTCACCTTCTGCCTCAGGAATTCAGATATGGAGACTAGCAATTTATGTTAAATAAGGCAACACAATGAGGAGTTAGACATGGATACATTCATTTGAACTGAATGTAGCTACTGTTGGTTTCTTGGTTTTTCTAATGGCAGCAGTTATTATCTCATCAAAGGAACCAACCCAGAGGAGGGGAAAAGCACCACCTAAAGTTCTAATAGCTTTACTCTAATATCTAGCTTTTTGAGTGTGTATGAAAAATTCATTTTCTCATCTCGAAGCATTTTACTTACCACAAGATGGCACTGTTTTTTATTTCTTTATTTTCAGCTAACACTGTCCGCAGTCCTCTTGCATTTCAAGTTCTCTGAAAAGAAAACGATCAGAACTCAACCATATTCAGTGCACATTCATTTCATATACCCATTTAATTTGACCATCAGCTTTCTTTATACTGGATTTGGAAAATGTTGTGTTTAGGTTTGAAGTGTTTATTGATCATAGACATTATTCCCCTTTCAGGACATAAAATATTTCAATGCCCATCACTTCACTTCTGAATTTTCAGACTCAGATCAGCTCAGGCTTACTTTGGATCCCGTAAATAAAACAAAAATGGGTCAGTTGTGAGACTAATTCAGACATTCTCCTAAATTCAGGAGCCTTGGTAAAGATTTGGGTGGACAGGGTTTGAGTTCTGAATTTATAAAGAAATCAGGTGGCACAAAAATTTCTAAACAGGATTTCATACACTTCTACTATAGTAATACCTCCTTTATTGTATATTGGGCTATAGCTGACCTTACACAAACCTATAAATATATCATTGTTGAGTAGATACTACTAAAGGTTCCCATAAAAAGCTTGCACTGCCTGCAAGGACAGGGGGATTTACAGATATCCATATTAATGTAAATAAAGCCATTTCCATTAGCTGAAATAGAAAATAGTGAAAGCTTATTTTTATCTTAGGATGTATGCAGAATGTTGCCAGTTTCTCTGTTTGTCTGGATTCATCAAGGTGCTGTTCTGTATAGGATACTTGCAAACAAGGATATTATACCAGGTCATGATTTCTGCAGAATTCATACCCTGAGAAAGTTTATCAAAGTAATTGTTGTTTGAGTGAATAAGTTGGTTTTTCGCTTGTTGAAAATCTGAACTAGTGAGTTGCTATAAGCAGTGAAGACCCCTCCTTCTACAGTATCCCCAGAAAGTATCCAGTGTTTGCTTTCTCTCTTGTGAAAGAACATCTGTTGTGAGTGGTATGAGCTATCTTCTGGGTCTGACCCACCTCTAGTTACTCTTTTAATAACCCAAGTCAGTATGCACAGTAAGTAGGACATGCATGGGTCTCCTTTCCACATAATGGATAGGCAGCAGTAACCTTGCATCTGCTCTTGTGTTAGTCTGTCACTCACAATCAGGGGTTACTTGATGCCTAAAATAATTCCTCCCCTGACAACTAATTCATCTGGGAAGAAAAAAGACTCCATCCAGATGGTGGGAATCTCACAGGCTTCTATTTTTTTTAAATGGCAAAGTCTCTCCTTTTTTAATAGACACTCTATAAGTTATATAACATTCTTGGAGCTACCCCGTGCTATTATCAGCCTTTAAGTATGCATTAGGCATTCAGAAAATAAGTCCTTCCCTGACCTGGGAGACTACATATCTAAAAATGTGGACTGCTAAAACCCCTTAAAAAAAGTGAGTCTTAATATCAAATACTGTATTTTTTTCTAGATGTAAGAATGAAATGCAGAGAAGCATGGTATGGCAGGGAAGGGAATGGGGCAAACACTTTTAACTGTGCAGTTTGATTTGCTGAAGTTATTGGCAAGTATCACCATCTGTAGGCAGCTTACACAGAGAATTAATGATTTTAGCCCAGCACTTGGCAGGTGTCTCAGTGATAAAGCCTACCACTCATGGAAAGGCAAAAAATGATTTGTAATATGTAACTGAGGAAGTGAAGACATAATATTTGTCAAAGAAGGCCTAATTTTCCTAAAGAACGAAGCTTCAAAAATAGGTCTTTAGGAAACATCTGCTATGTCTGTTGAGAAAGCTTACAGAGTCTCACCCTGCAAGGCAGGGGGGTGCCAGTGTAATTGATTTTCTATTGTTCTGTTGTAAAAGTAGAGGACATCCGCCAGCGTGACAGTTGTAATACTAATTTTCATAAATTGAGGTTTCTGTCTTCTGGCGTGGGTCAGACTCTCACAAGAAACCCTCCTGGCTTTTGAAAAATGAGTTTCTTCATCACGAGTTTGGAGAGAAAGAGCTTGGAGAAAGGATTCAGGAAGGCTCAGCAGTCAAAATGCAAACATAAAGGTATCAACATTTGCCACTGAAATGCAGTACTTGGGGACAAATTTGTATTGGCTGAATATCCGAGACTGGAAATGCTGGCATTAGCTCTCAGGATGCTGCTTTCATGAGAACAAGCATTGTACCAACAGCAACGACCTAAGACTTGTCTGTGTCATCAATGGAAGTTCACATTGTGCAGGAGTTGGATTTTAATTTTCAGCTGGCCTTTTAGCCCAATGCGACATTTTGCTGAAACACGCTATGGAAAAGATAGAAACGGGTTTTCTGAAAGCGAGTTTCGGTGGCATACTCACACATCTCTTGGAAGGTTGTGCTGTGGGACTAACTCTTCCTTGTTGTGCTGTGGGACTAACTCTGCCCAGGCCCACAGCATGTCCCAGGCCTCCAGGACCGATGGCCACCTTGGCATGCTTGCCCAGGCCTCAGGAGCTTGGGTGGCTTTTGGCCTTGCTGTGATCCCCAGCGTGAACACCAGGCACTCCTGAGCTGTGGCTGCACTGGAACAACTCCACACCTGGCTCCATCTTGCCACCAGTTATCCCATAAAGATGCCTTAGGAGCAACTAAGAGCAGTGATAGAGTAACAAAAATAAAGTCTCTCACAGTGACATTACATACTAGGCTAGTGACGCCATCTTTAGCTCTTCATTTCATTGCACAGCTCCTGTTTGATGGGTGACAACCTGAGAGGCAATGGGCCACTCCTTGAGAACAGGAGTCTCTGCTTGCTGCCCACTCCTCATTGCTCATGGCCGCTGCTGGAGTCCCCTTTGCCATGTAGAATCATTGAAAATCATTAAAAATTTTAGGTTGGAAAAGACCCTTCGTGTAAAAGCCCCTTGTACTGGGTGTCTGTGGTGAAGCGCTGGCAGCAGGGGCTGCAGGGCAGCTCTCTGAGGAGAGGGCAGGGCTGCCCATGCAGGGCATGGCTGGTTCCAGTGGGTTCCAAGGCCCCACCCCAAGGCTGTGCCTGCTGTTGTCTCAGGAAAGAGTGGTTATAAGGGGCAAAAAAAGCCAGACAAGCACAGGAGGAGGGGGTAAAAAAAGGAAGAATCAGCTTTGTGAGCACCCAGGCCAGAGGAAAAGGAGGAGGAGGAAGAAGAGATGTTCCAGTCAACAGAGCAGGGATTCCCCTGCAGCCCACAGGGAGACCATGGTTGAGCCAGGGAAAGCTGTGAGGAGGAAGGAGCAGTTACAGACCCACCACAGACCCCTGTGCCTGGGCAGAAATGTCAGGTGTGGAGGAGTGGAGCTGAGCCTGGGAAAAGGTAAGCAATTTCCCTGTCTTTGTCTCAATCTATGAGCTTTTTCATCCCATTTTCTCCCCTTGCCTTCTGTCCCTGAGGAGGGAGAGCAGCTGGGTGGGCGGCTGGCTACTGGCTGGGGTGAACCCACCACACATGTACACAGAGACTCTTACTCTAAAGAATTTCCCTGAAGACAAAGATAAAGAGGTGGACAATAGGGAAAGATGTTTAGTTTGAGAAATAATTTTAAAGCTGAGGTCAAGCAACATTGCATATTAGGTAGAGTTATGCAAGACCTCTTACAAGGGAGACCCAGGTCAGTGCTCTGGTGTTCTAGGATGGCACTTCAGGCTCTTGACCACCTCTCTTCCCATATCAGGACTAAAGAATTTAATGAAAAGTGCTGTTCTCCAGTATTTTGGCCAGCTAGCTAGCACTTAATGCTCCAAGCTGTCTTGAGCGACATGCATTGAGTTTGGCCCGAAAACACGCTGTGGTATTTCCATCTGTCAGTAACAGATTAAAAAAAGATTTTGTAGATTCTTTATAAACAACCCTAAACCTTCACCTACGCTATTTATATCTAAACTGAAGAAACTCCAGTGATTGATGGCTGGATTTCTACGCCAAACTCTTGCCAATAGACTGACAAAACATATTTAGTGTGACCTGCTCACCACTGAAGGGATCAAAAGCAAGACTGAATTCCCAGTCTTCATCCTCTGTTCTGAAACCCAACTCCAAAATAATAGTTTGAAATCTATTTTTCACTGACTCGTGACCTCTGCAAATGAATATTCATTTTGCAAGAAGGTTACTAAGTCTATATTAAACATTAATTTACTCATTTTTACAGCTTGCTTCAAGCATTATTCTTAGGTTTTTTTGGCCAACAGGCATAGGAATAGCGAGTACCATTTATCTATGATTACCAACATCTGTTTATTGCTAATCAGGGGGACTGTGTCTTTAAACGGGAGCAAGAGAATGGAGACAGGGTGATTTCTTAATAAGAAAGAATACATTTTTATTCCAGGGGGAGTTTGTGGGGTTTTGTTTTGTTTTGCTGTGTTTTTTTCACAAAATGTCGTGATGACTGGCAAAAAGATGCTGCGCAGAAGTCATGAGCAGACACATATATCTCTGATGAACAGGCCTTATAAATAAAGTAGGGTTGCCTGAGCAGATGCAAAATAGAAAGCAAAATTCCATACCAGCATAAGAAAGGTGAACAGCTTAAATAGCACGACATTCCCTGTAGACAGAAATGATGCTGTCACCTGCTTGGCAATACTGAACTGAGCCATTGTGTAGTGTGCCTTCTAGGATAATGAACATTTTTAAACCAGAGATTAAAGAATATTTGAATTAATTGACCCTCTATGTTGATACCCATCTAGGATCCCTGAAAGTTAATTTAAATAAAGCACCAAGAACTGTTGAAATACGGGCAAAGCTGGGAGTAAAATCAGCCCACACATTTCTAGCACAGTTGTTTTTCTTCTATTCATAGGGAAGTGTAATTTACCAACTTAAACAAAAATATTTATGTTTAAATGGGTTGAACAAAAAGAAAATTGCAAAACTGATATCCTTCACTTTGAAACCTAGTTCAGTCCAAGTAGATTTCCCACAAAACAAATGAGGAAACTGAAATCAGGAGCAGGGGAAAGTGAGTTTCATTCTATGCTTTCCAATTCTCTTTCACCAGTTTGGAGTTTTGTTTAGAATGCAACACTGAGGACTCTCTAAAGGTGCATTCAGTTTTTCACAAATTTTTGCTTTTTAAAGTAAGCCCTTTCCCCTTCTTTCTCATACTTCTCATACTCATATTCTAGTAAGGAAAAATAGAGGAAAGAAAAGGAAAAAGAAGAGAAATAGGATCTTAAACATAATTTGAAAAGAAATAATAAAATATTATCAGTGGTAATATATAATTTTGAAAAATAAAAACTATGGTAAAATTGTTTAATTTACAACCTTCTTTCAAAATTTATTTTATCCTATTTTAAGATTTGTAGGTGAATTTTCCAGGTGAACTTTTCTTCTAATTTGGGAAAACTTTGCATTTGCAAGTCCTGGTGGGTTTCGGGACGTAAAATTGTATAAGAAATGCATGCTTGTTCCTCAAAAAATCCTATTTCCTGCCCTAATCACTGTGGCAAAAAATGTCATTTTTTCCCCAGTAATACACTTTGAAGGATGATTATCACTGGTAATTTAACAATACATTTTTGCCATCCCTTCTCAGAGTTCTAGGCATGAGTGACCACATTGATATGAATATGAATATAGATGGGAGAACTCAAACCTAATCTCTCTGGGTGATCATCTGTGCCCCTGTGAAGGTTTTTTAAGTGTTTACAATTGATGAATTTCCTATAGCAGTTTCTAGATCCTAGGGATGTCCTACACCACATCATAAAACAATCTTGAGCTGTTCCAGCATTGGATGGGCTAGGAAACAGAATTCTTGGTAAGCATTGGAATAGCCCTGGACTTTGATAAAAATAAGATAAATGGGCCCTGATCTTTTTGAATCTCCATAGTCAGGCCCTCTAATCAGTGACCAGCGGCATGATATTTTGTCAGCTTCTCTGGCAACAGTGAATTAATTCTGCTGACCTTTTAAACAAAAGCCAAAACATCAAACTGGTTGCTGGGTGAGCTTCTTTAAACAGTTTGTTGCACTATTAAACTTTTTCATTTATGTCTATTTGGTTAGTCTGGTACAATGGCTAGTTGGTTCTAATTTCAGAAACTCCTCGAGGTCTGGGAATGCAAGGAAGTTTGTCTTCCCCTCCCAATCCATGAATAAGGTCACACTGTGAGAGACAGTACATAGCAAATCTCAAATTCTAATCTGTGGTGATCAAAAGCCAACCTATTGAGTTTAATACCTACAAATAATATATTCCTTTATCTAAGAAATCTGTCGACACCATATCTTGGTGAAACCATGTTTTGTTCCTACGCATTATTTTGGTAAAATATTGGTTTTTATGTTTAGTTTAGTTTCAAATTCTCTTCTAAATGCAGCTTGATAGATCTGAGTAATGCATGCGTAATACACACTTAGGCAATGCATGCTCTGAAATAAATATGAAGAGACATAGGGACACTTTCTGGTAAACAAAAAAAGAGAAAGAGGCTTTGTCACTTACTGAAGAAACAACCTTTTT
>VZTM01037207.1:123854-139389 GCA_013400555.1 Jacana jacana | reverse complement strand
TTGAGACTCTGGCTCAGGGACTTCCCCATTTGTTGTTGGTTTGCACAGAGCCTAGTCCAAAAAGTACTGGATTTTAATTATTTTTAATTTTTTTTTAGGATAATGTTACAGCTGTCACAGAAAGTGCTGGTATAGTTTATTTTTGGAGAATTGATAAAAGAAAGAAGGAGCAGTCACATTGCTTATTGCTTTTCTGTTATAGTAATGCCCCTGCCATTATGTTTCTTATCAACCTCCCAGCCTTTCCCCACAAACTTTTAAAATGCTTGTAACAACACAGGATCCTTTTTTTCCACTAATCTTGTCCCTTTTTCAGTAATTTTCCTATAATCAACCAGGGTGAGAAATGGCAAATATGACACTGTGCCTTTCTGACTCAGATGTGCTTTCAGCCTTCAAAGATTGTCATTTTATTCCTATCTCTGCCACCAGCCTGGTGATATTGTGCCAAGATGTTTCCTCCTCTGGAAAATAAATATAGATATTTTGTAATGTCTTTTGCAAGTCTGATATGAGATCTGCTGACACAACACACTGTATAAGAGCTGGACAATATTATGATTATTGTTGTTATTCCTCCCATAGTTTGAGATCTAATTTGCAATCCCTCCTTCTTCCCCTTTTTCTTTTCATGGAGGAAGCAGAAACTGGCAGCTGATGGAATCTGCAGGATTTATTCATTACTATTGACCCTTTCCAATGCCTCAGCAATTGTTTCTTTCCCTTTCTAAAATACACATACAGCTCTAAGGACAAGTCAAAGGCTGAAGTGCTATTTTTGAACAGGCTTCTACACTTATTTTTATTTTATTCCTTTTTCTCTCTCTTTACCCCCGCCTTAACAAAGACAGAAATGAATGGAATTCCATCTTGGAAAGGCATGAGAAACAGATGCAAACATGCATGCATTGGGCAAGACATTCTCTGAAGCCTCTTCAATTGGAAGAGCAGATTTAGAAAGACATTTGATGCTAGTAGCCTGTTGAATTGCTACCAACAGGCACAGCAGGATAACTGTCCATCTAGCTACATATATAAGCAAATAAGTGCACAACACGCACAACTGAATATCTATGTATAAAATTGTGTATATATGTTCCTTGGAGCGGAATTGCAAAGCTGGAATTAGGGTAAGCAGTCTCTGTGCATCCCTTTTAAAATTTTATTCCCTGATTAATAAAACACTATTAATAGCCTTAATAAGTAAGGCTATTTACAGTGTTTTTTTAGAACAGTTCTCTGATTCTCAACACCTCATCTCCCTGCATTTTCATAGGATCTCTGTGCAGACTTAGATGAGGATATTGCAGGACTTGCTTAACTGCTTGAAAGGGCACTGTAGAGATATTGGTGCTGGTCTCTTCTCACGGGCAATGAGCGACAGGACAAGAGGGAATGGCTGCAAGCTGCAGCAGGGTAGGTTTAGGCTAGACATTAGGAAAAAATTTTTCACGGAGAGAGTGGTAAGTCAGTGGAATCAGCTGCCCAGGGAGGTGGTGGAGTCACCCTCCCTGACTGTGTTTAAGAGCAGATTAGATGTGGTGTTGAGGGATCTAGTGTAGGGGAGAACTTGTAGAGTAGGGCTGATGGTTGGACTTGATGATCCCAGGGGTCTCTTCCAACCTAAATGATTCTATGATTCTATGATTCTATGACTTCAGTTAAGCCTGGTACCAGACTCAAGAGATGGGTAAGACCCCTGGGGAGTTTTCATGTTCTCAGGTTTCCAAATGTTAGCAAGAAATTCACAACAGCCCTGCTTAACCCCATAGTAGTTGTCACCTCTGGAAGCAGATCGCTTTTTACCTGGGGGTTGTCTGTGGAGGGGTTGCCCACAGAGGCAGAACATCTCCTTCACACATGTATAAAATGGCAGTCCAGAGCTTTGAGCATTTTGTTGTCAGGAACAGCAAATCTGGTCTCTGGCGGATCTTAGCCCCAAATCCTGCAGATCTGGCTGATTTCATCTGCAGAGCAAAACAATGGGAACTTTCTCCATCTGTCATGCTGAAAGCGAAGGGAATCATCTTCCTTGGCCTGACAGCCTGGGGGCCAGCTAGGATGATGAATATTTGTACTCTCGGAACCAGGCTGTGATTCCCATTCATCTCTGTTTCAGTTATGAGAAATTTCACTCACTGGTCCAGAGAGAAGCTGAAATGGTAGCCTAGCAGTGAATAATGCTTTTCAGAGGATCCAAGCAGGATAGTTGTCTCTACATGAAGGATTGTAAATGCAATGTTGTAGAGGGGCCCCTCTGGAGACTCTGCCGACTTCTCATACCAAAGGGGAAGTGGTTGAGATGATGAGTCCCATAAACTCTGCAGTGTCTGATGCTTTATATGCAGCCCTGTTGGATGGTGTTTATCCCAGGCAGAGAGGGGACATTTCTGTGAGCCTCACTTGCTTGAGTGCTGTCAGCCCATCACCAGTTTACTGTAATACAATAAGACATCGTGATGCTGCAGTCAGAATCCATGCCCATCTCTGTAAATACAATTCGCTGAGGCCCAGTTTCTCAGGACATTACCCAGCTCATCCTTTGCTGGCAGGAAAGATCCCTTTGCCAGGATTTGGCACACTGAGTGTTGGAGATTTGGTCCTGACAAGGCCAGGTACTCCTGCAGAGACAGGTTGCACAAAATGCAGAAAAAGCCAGATCAGGCAGTGACATAAAACAGCAGAGCCCTGCTCATTCTCTTTGGACATCTTGTGGAGGTCCTTGCCAAAAAGACACTGCAGGACACCAGATTCAAGGCTGAGCAGGAAACAGACCTTCCTTTAGGGATAATAGCAATGGATGGAGTTAGTTCAGCAAGGAATCAAATGACAAAGACTAGAAGGTTGAAAGCCCCTTCTCCTTCACATCTCAAGTCCATCCTCTGGGAAGAGACATAGGTAGGACTCAACCTGTGTAAGGTTCTTCCATCCCTGCCCCTGATGGCAGGCTGAGATATATTCTTCACAGGGCGGTCAGCCAGCCATTGTCTCCATGGACTTCCCCAGCCCTGTGATTCCTTGCCAATATCAAAATGAGCCCATCATCCTCTGGCTGGTTTGGAGTGAAGAGAAATACCTTTAATGGCTCTCATCACCTGCTGTTCAGCTTCTATACATGCCTGTACAAGCTGTGAAGCTGTGAGGAGCTGGAGAGTCAGTCCTTTACTCTGCCTCAATTTCCTCATCTATAAAACAGCAATCAAGACCTTTCAGTTCTCCCACCGGTAGTGGGCTAGGGACCTAGTGTAATAAAACAATACTGTCATGACAATTTTCTGTGATGTGACTGCCTCTATTATTATAAAAGTTCTCATTGTCACCTGAGGTCTATTTTCCAAGCTCTAAAGAGCTGTCGGGATGTGGCATATGTTTTTTACCTTGCTTAAATGATCATATAAAGGGACATATCATAAAAAACATGATTCTGGAACAGAAGGAAAGAAAAAATATTGCATTTAAATCTGGTCTTCATCTATACTTGGGAAACATATTACCTGTTCCAGGAGACAGAACCGTAACCTTTAGTCCTATCACTGGTATCTTTTTTCCTGCCTGAATTTAACTTTAAATTATACTGGCTACCAATATCCACCAGGCGACGCTAAAGTAATCTGAGATCCTGGGGCACATCAAAGCCCTGATCACACCCTCCCAGTGTCCTAATCCTGCTCCTTATTGTAACTGCAGGCAGGCAGGACGGTCAGCAAGGGGCAATCCTCTAACACAGAGAGGCAGCATGATCTTCCCACTTCCAAAGATGCTGGTTCAATTTATTGGTCCAGTGCAAAGCAGTGCCCCCCCCTCCCCCCTCCTCCCAGCCTGAGCACAGGGTCTAGGTGACAATGATTTTACTGTCACTCCTTTGCCTGTGTGGGCTTTATGGCCAAAGGGCTGTGAAAAGGAGAAGGAACATGTGTGTCTGGCATGCTGAGCGAGGGAGGGAGCTCCAGGCACGGGCGTGATGACAGTAGATGGTGAAATCATTAGCACAGGATTATAGTGAGAGATGGGGCCTGAGCCACAAGAACAGAATCTATATCCAGAGCTCGGGGGTGGTGGGGTTGGGCCCATGTCTAATTCGAACTTCAGTGCAGAATTCAGCAAAAAGACACATCAGGCCCAACGGAGGAAAAGCAAATTATTCATGCGCAGAGATTAGCAACAATAGTGGAGGGGATGAAGAGAAATACCTGCCAAGGGCATTTTTTAAATACTAGTGGGCTCTCCTTTTTATTTTAATTTTATTTCCTTTCTTTTCTTTTCTTTTCTTTTTTTTCCCCCTCAGTGAGAAAGCCCCTCCGCAGTTTTATACTGGAGCTGGCACCTTGATTTCCTTCTCACTGAGACATTTCACCCATCCCCAGCACAATGAGCAACACAGCTCTGCTGTGTGATAAACATGGTGACCTAGCTCTCCAGATATCTCTCTTGGAAAGCAAACAACCAACCCGCTTTGGAAAGGACAAACTACCCGTCAAGGCAAAGGAAGCTGCAGGATGATTCAGAGCCAGGGCACAAGAATTCAGCATCCATTGGAAAAAAGTGAAAATAAAGGTCACCTCTAGATTTCAATCAAGATTAGAATTTCCCAGGTTCAGGCTTGTTTTAATAAGGGGGATGAACCAGATCACTAAGCTGAAACTTCCTGGCCCACTGGGGATATTTCAGCTTTGGAGTAAAATCTTGTTTCAAGCTCTGTGTGTTTGAATTCTTTTCTAGTAATAACTCCATACCCTGCTTGAATAAACCAGTAGTAAGGGTGGTGCTTGGTTAAAGTTGTGGCTAGTACTGTGCTTTATGACAGTGTCCCTTGCAGTGCTTAGGGAAGAGGATTACAAAAACTGGGGAGTCGGGGAGAAAGGCTTTAACACTAGTGCAGCTCTGGTAAAACATGAAAAAAAGAACTGCTCTGCCTTGCCTCATTTATTGAAGATTTATTTTATATTTATTTTAATGCTTCTAATGTAGGATGCTCCTTGTTTCGTATCTTTAGAGGGACTGTTTCAGGAAAAAACATTTGAAGAAAAGAAATTTGGTGGTAGATAGGGTACACTGAAGACCACCTGTGAGAGGTGAGCACTTGTAACACTTTGATACATTTCATTGTCCCTCTAAACAGAAGTCTGCCCTCCTGAGGACAAAAATCTAAGCCAGAAAAAGAGCTCTCCTTCTGAGCCATTAAAAGGTGGCCAGACTGCAACAAGGATGTTTTGCTACAAGCATTTCCACATTGGTCTTTATCTATTGGGTATAAACTGATTGGATGGCTTGTGCCTTCGAGGACTGGAATTGCTGTTGTATATGCTTTGGTCTATTGCTCAATGGATTTGTTTCACTATGAATGTGAGAGCAGCTATTGCTGCTCAGACTGAACCACTGTCTCCATCCACAGAAGCTCTCCCACTCTCCCCTGACACTAAGCACCAGTGGATGCCTGGAGAAGAGCATGTAGCAATTTTTCCTCTGACTATTCTCACAGCTTCCAGTCACATGGATGACATTGTATGTAATCGCTTTCCATGGATTTCTCCCTCATGAACTGATCCAATCACTTGTTGAATTTGGTATCCTGAAGCATGGAGTTCCACAACTGAGTTACCCATTATGAGAGAAGCCACATTTTATAGTTTTGAATCTGCCTCCTACTAGTTTAATTTGATACCTGCCTAGCCTCTCCTTCCTAGCATGAGCTGCACAGAGGAAAAAAAAGTCTTGTCTGGGGATGGGGCCAACTGAGGAGATGACCTCCTTTCATAAACTCCAATGGAAAATTTTCCCCATGGTGCTTCTAAGCTGTCATGAGACGAGTTCACAGAGTTGTATGAGTTTGGATCAGAGACAGCTCCACACAGGGGTTGGTTGACACATGCATTAACTCAATGCATGGGCTGGGCTGGCACAACAAGATGGCTGCTTACACAATCTTCCACTAAATCTATTTTGAACTTGACCTCCAGGGCGTTAGTTTCTACTCTCACGAGGAAGAATAATTTGCTGGTTTTATTTTTTCAGTAAGTAAATCAATCCAGCTCAGATTTTGACCTTTTACAGCGTTAAACTCTAAACAACCAACCCAGAGAACTTAGAAAAGATGGAAGATGTGGGAAGACATCTTTGCAAAATACGAAGACATTCATTTTCTGACTGAGTGACTAAGCTTTCAGGTTTTGTGGACTACATGACAACACTAATTAGCAAGCACTGATTCGCATATTTAGAAACTAATCCTGCAATCCATAAGTAAAATAGCCATTCAGTAATAATCCCTCTTGGAACAAAGACAGGAAATTCAATAGCTTTGCAGAGTCCAAAGTTAGACTGGGGCCATGGGTTTAGTGAGCAGCTTCTCCAGGGATTGCATTTGTAAACCATAAACAGATTAAGAAAACCCACTCCTGCAAAACAGCCTCATCACAGTGATTTTTTTCCCTTACTTAGATCCTATCTGCATTTGTGCTGTAAAATCTCCAAGAGTCATGGTAGGAAAGAATCTTGCAATGTGATGTTTTGCTGGATCAAGCAAAGAAGGGAAGAGAGAGGAAAGAGCAAAACTCAGAGAAATCCTGCAAAGCAAATAAATGGCAATGCTTGGTTTGGGTTTGTTGGAGCTTTTGCCCCCAAGAGCTCTCCTAAGAGTTTCTATGGCTCTGGGAGTCATGGATTGTTTGCATATTCTTTGCTGTCAGAGATTCCTCCCCAGTCATGTTGTTAGAAAATACAAATATACTGAATACAGACAAAGACACTTCAGTGATTGGTTAGAACACAGAGGAGGTAGAAGAAAGAAGAATGAACCTGTAGCTATAAATCTTCCCTGGGACTGGTGATGATAGTCAGGTAAATGGAATATAGAGCCAGAATGGTCTTTCACACACAAGTTGCAGACACATTCCTTGTTTTTCTGTCTGTATTTTTCAAACACATACAGATCTCATCTTTGTGAATATTGACTTATGAAGGTGAAAGACATATGACTGAGGAAAATTGTTGTACTGTTATTGAAAAAGATATCTGTAAGGATCTACAGGGAAGTCTACAACTGTGAGGGAAAAACAAAACAAAACAAAACAAAATAAATCCCAAAGTCAAGACAAGAAAACTGGGAACACATGGCAAAGAGCCACAAATGTGTATGCAGGGTTATGTAGAGAATTATATATTATAGATAGAAGAAAAAGCTTTAATGTAAAGCAAAACCTAACTGTTTCAGGAGGCCATGTAGAATGCTTCCTAGCAATAAACTCTGAGAATACCCCGCTCCCCAAAGAGTTGCTTGGATCACTGAGAAGAAGATGGAGTGAGGACTTGAAAGGAAGGTTTAAATACTGATGTTTTCAACTGAATGGAGAAAACACTGATAAAGAATTAATGCTAAAGAACATTTATGATGGAGGTTGAACAACTTAAAGTTACCTAAAATCTGGGAAAAATCAAGGAAGGCCAGACATCTTGCTTATGAGGTGAAAAATTTAAGCCTGTATTCACAACCAAAAAAGGAAGAAAAAGGACAAATAGAAGAGAAAAAAAAAGAAAAAGAAAAAAGTGAAAGGAGGAAATTCTTCTGGTGGGTCACTTTATAGCTGCCCTTAAGGTCATTTTGTTCTACTGATGCATCTTCTGATGTGCACACCTGCCCAGTGGGAACTGTGCTGAGCTCACTAATTCATTTCACAGCATCACTGGTTGGTAGCTATATGTAACAAAACCCATGCCATGTACATGCAGATGCTGGATTCATTTTCATTGCTGAGAAAAGACTTTTGGGGACGAGGTTCAGATTCTATTTTTTTATTTTTTTATTTTTTGCTAAAAGCAGTCACACAGCAAGAGCATATTGTTGATAGACTGCCTGATTCAGTCAGGAAGGGGATGCAAAATCATAGACATGATGATTATTGGAGGTATTCAGCTGGCAAAGTTCTATTAATTTCAAAGGGAGTGAGACACCCTGAAATCTCTGAGCACTTTGTCATTTTTCCATCATATCTGCGAACATTCTCATTCTTCATGCACTTACTCAGCTAACATCTCTGTAGTATCCTTCCTGGATCCTTACTCTTAGGACTTAGTCATTGTATTCTAAGTCTCTGTTGTATCATGTCTTTCACTTGAGTTTATTGGTTTTTTATATCTCTGTGGTACCATCTTGTCATGTCTACTGGAACTTTTTTCTCTGCCCAGTAATCAAAAGGTTCTTTTTTTCTGACATTTCTGATATAGTTCCATGGCCTGAATACAGAGAAGCTGCCTGACTTATTTTTCTTTTAAAGGCTATCAGTCTTTATGTTAGCCTTTTTTAGAGTCTGTGTTTCTAACAACAAAGCAGGAAACAAGCAAGGAGATGTTATTATACCCATTTTAGGAAACTGAGGCAGGGAGAGGGAAAGAATTAGAGAGCAACTGTCTACATGAGTCACACAAAGACAACAGGACACCAAGCTCCAATCTGTAAAGTCACACCCTAAGCCTAGCTACTGAGTTTTCCTTCTATTCAGCAAATCATGACTGACATGTTTCTGGTACTAACCTGTGCTAAGGCAACATTTGATGTGGTGTTTAAAGACTTCATACCTTGTTTTACCCTTTTGTCTTCTGCTGATTTTTTTCACATAATATTAAATAATTTCACTGCTGCACAACATTTGAGGTGAAACACGGTGCCAGGAGATCATAGAATCATAGAATCACTGAATACCAGGTTAGAAAGAACCTCAAGGATCATATAGTCTAAATTTTCTTGGCAAACGGACAGTCTAGACAAGATGGCACAGCATCCTCTCCATCTGAACCTTAAAAACTGTCCAGTGGTGGGGAATCTACCACCTCCCTAGAGAGATTATTCCAATGGCTGATCGTTCTCATTGTGAAAAATTTTCCACTTCCTTTGCCATTGCAGCACACTGTTCACTCATAGTGAGCTTTTTGTCCATCAGGACCACCGGGTCCCTTTCCACAGAGGTGGTCCCCAGCCAGGTAGGTCTCACCCTGTGCTGCACTCCTGGATTATGTTTTCCCAGGTGCAAGACTTCTTGTCCTTGATGAACTTCATAATGTTCTTGGTAGCCCACTCTTCCAGCCTATCCAGGTCTTCCTGCAGGGTTGCTCTCCCTTCCAAAGTGTCCACTTCCCCACTCAGTTTGGTAGCATCTCTAAACTTCATCAGGATACACTAGATCCCATTATCCAGATCACTCATCACATACCAACTCTTCTGAATACCAACTCTGCTGAATAAAGGAGATCGTGAGAAACACTAGGAAGTACTTGATCCATGGAGGGTGGCATTCTGCTTTCCTAACATCATAAACTGGCTGAAAGTTACTTAAAGTTTGTCCCAAACTCACCTAAAACTGATCTCTTATGAAGGGCCTTGCACAAGGCTCCCTAGAGGGCATCCTTATCTTGTTTCCTCATATTAGGAATCTATGAGGTTACTAAAACTTTACAATCTCTGCATGCAGAGATCCAGGAGTTCAGATATTACTTATGTTAAAAAGCAATGACACCCATAGAAGATAATCTGAATTCTTGTTCCCACCTCCCCTTTCTCTTCTCATATACCTGCAGGTGCTTCTGAAATAGAAATCTTTTGGATGCATCCCATGGGAGTCAATGGGGGAAACGTTGTCTCCTGTGAGATTCAGGCGCCAGCTCTTTGGGGATGTTCAGATCCTCTGTCTAGACGAGATAACATCCTTCTCTGAACCCTGGAGCTAAACCCCAGGGGGGGCCCATTATTCATATATAAAACACCAAGAGAAACTTGCTTCATATAGCTTCCTTTTTCTTTCCCTCCTCGCCGTGGGAATTTTCTTGATTTAACCCTTCCATCTCTATGAGGCAGCGGCTTCCCTACTCAAAGCCATGACTGTTTATCCTTCCACCCTTCAGGGCTCAGGACTTTGCACCTGCAGAAACAGCATGGCTGGATGAACAAAGCCAGGTGAGCCTTCAGCATTGGCTTTTATGTGAAGTCCAAACCAAGAGAAATCTCCTCCTTTCCCCATGGAAAACAGCAACTCTTGGACTAGATCTCCAGCCTTGTCTATAGCACCCAGACAGCACAAAACACCTGGCACTTTGTCCTAAGATAGCACCTGGAGTTGCTCCTGAGATAGAGGAATATCCAGAGCATAAAAGAGTAATAGGCATATGCAAGGCACAGAAGGAATACAAGGTACCTAATTCTGTTGTGCTTTCAGTAACAGCATGCCCCTAGAAAGTCTCATGACCTAGTGTAACTTTGGAAAGGTTAAGGAATGTCTTGCATTCTGGGTATCAGTAACTGGGGGAAAGCATCTCCTTGACTAAGGAATGTGTAAAACCAGTCAATGCCACCCAGACATGCACTTATCCCTTTCTGGACTAATCAAAGGGCTGCACACATCTTCTTCATGTTCATCATGGCTGTGCATAGGTAATGGACAGGTGTTACTGATTTTACATGAACCAGTCTGCAAATTCATCATCAGATCTTAATTAGCCTGCTTTCATGTATTATTTTTTTTTCTTAATTGGCCTCCAGCACTGAATTGTGACAAACATCAGCTTCTTGCAAGGTCCTTAACATGTGGAGGGCAATTTAGTGTCTCTACTTTCTGGTTGTCCTCAGCATACTGTCCTTTTTGCTTAAGGCTTTAATTTTGGATTGTAATGGTCAGAGTAGGAAAACACAAATCAGCCCAGAACAGTCTCCCTGCAAAGATCTTTCTTGATCTGTATCTTGCAACATGGAAAGAGACATCCATCTACAGAAACATTTGCCCCAACAGCTCAATTGGTTGAAAGACATATGGGAGTTGCATTTCTTGATGAGGTCAGGCTGGCAAAAGAGAGGAGAAATTTGGTCCCTACAGTGACTGCTTTATCCACAAATTATCTAGATCTTCTATATTATTGATCTTGTGTATCTATTTATGAAAGGCCTCTGTGGTCAACAGTCACACAGTCATGCTTCCTGTTATTGCATCTTGGCTCTAAGTTGGAAAAGTCACTTCTAGGCATGTGGTTTGTTTACACTGTGTGGACTCAGCACCTCTCTCCATTTACATGATAAAAGGGCAAGTCACAACGGACAAAAAATAAGAAAATGGGAGCCAGTAGACATAAATTACATTTATTGAACAAAACTAATGGGCGTGTTGATTTTCTTCCCTTCCCTTNAACTGCAGGGTTTTTACAACATCACGTTTTCACAACCATCACAGTGATAGAGGGCCATGGCTAGATCAGAGTAGTAGAATTTTTGCTAGCAACAAAGTAGAAAATTAAAACATTTTTTAATAAATGTTTCTACACTTTGAGAGAAGTGTGATGTTGGGCTCCTGTGACATTGGAATAGTGGACTCAGATCCCAGTCCATTAGTAACTAAGCATGATTTTAAACAACTTCAGTGGGGGATAAACATTTTGTAATCATCATGCCTGGATAACTTGCACCCAGGAGTCCTAAAAAGTTTGTCTGAAGAGATCTCTAGCCAGCTCATTTTATTTTTGCATAAATCTTGACCTACCCAGTAAATTCCAGTAGATCAGAGCAGCTAATTTTGTGCCAATATTCAAAAAGGCCAAGCAATGTGACCCAAATAGTAGTAAGTCCGTTAGCTTGACACCAGCCTAAAGCAAAATAATAAAAAAAAAACCCCAACCCCTCCAAAATAATTAAAAATTAGAGAAGAAATCTACTTAATGTCATGTTTTAATAGAAATGGGCCATGTAGAACAGACATCATTTCATTCTCTGATGAGATCACAAGTTGCGTTGGCAAATGTCACTGCGGAAAGATAATGGACCATTGCAAGGACTTTATCTTGCCCAACATGCTCATTTCAAAAAACAACTTGCTCTAATTCCAACAAATTCTGCACTAAATGGGAGCTGATTAAATAGCTGTACAACAAAAACTTATGAAACAGGGCACTTTTACAAATTACCGTTTTCTGGACAAGCTAAAAGAGGAGATGTGGGAATCAAGTCTTTTCCCAGTATTATCCAAAAGCTTGGTCAGATAAAGGTGCAAAGAACTAGCAGGACTGTTCATTGTTTTTATTTTTATTTTTATTTTTTTAAAGCACAGATCAATCCTCCCACACTTAAACATGCCTGCCATGCAGGGAAGCTATGAAAAAGATGAAAAATAGGTAAAAATCTTAATCTTAACCTAATTTTAACTTGATTGAGAACAAAACCAATGTTTCACCCCCTTACGAGATGTTCTGAGGATATTTTTTTCTCTTGAAAATGAAGTGAGACTTAGATTAAAAAGGCAGAAATGTAGTAATCAAGATGCTTGATAAACTGAGCGTATTCAAGTGAAGTGCATAAATGGGAACAAACAAAAATTTTGGAGATTCCTTCAAAAAAGAGGGCTGTTCTCTGAAAAGTGGTGGGTTTTAAAGGGTCGTAGTAGGCAAGTAACTGAACATGTGGAAAAATTGTACTCAGAGAGTAGTTATCAATGGTTCACTGACAAAATGCAAGGATATAGGAGTAAAGTTCTACAGGGATTTGTTCCTGCTTCCTGTGCTATTTAATATTTTCACTAATGACTGAATGATGGAGTACAGAGATTTGTTACTAAGTTTGCAGATGACACCAAGCTGGGAGTAACCATAAATGCTGGAAGGCAGGATGACAGTTTAGTACGATTACAAAAAATTGGAGAAATGATCTGAGAAAAAAAAAAAAAAAAAGAAAATTGGTCCTCAGTAGGAATGAGTACAAAGGTTCACTCCTTATGCAGCAATTACCATTTTCCATACAGGGTGGGTAACACACTTTGGGTAGTGGGGATCTGGAGTTGCAAGTGGAGCATAATCTAAACATGAATCAACAGTGTCATAATATTGCAAAAAAGACAAACAGTGTGGGGGTTGTATAAACACAAGTGTTGCCTGCAAAATATGTGCAGTAATCCCTTCCTGCAGCTCAACACTGATAAAGCCTTAGCTGGAGGCTTTTCCAAAGCTCTATGGGTAATTTTGGACCTGTGATGCCAAACAAGATGCAGTTGACTGAAGGAAGTTCAGAGTCGGAATGATAAGGTTGGAGGACTAGAAAACATGACCTGGAGAAAGAGATGCTACCTTTCCTAGACTGTAGGTGTGTAAAAGGATGCTGCAGAAAAGAAATAGCTGCTCCATTTCTCCATGGTTTCTTTGACAGACCAAAGTCACACCCTCACAGGAGAGGATCCTGGATAGGAATGAGAAAAAAAAGTTATCTAATAAGAAGGTAGTGAATCACTCAAGTGCATTGCCTGGGGTGTTGCTCCCCTGGGAGGATTACCAAAGGGCTTTAAGAAGAAATTAGAGAAACATCTGTAGGGATAAAACAGCTGGAATCGATCTTGAATTTGGGCAGGGAGATGGGATGGAAAGAGATCTTAAAATCTGTGTAATTTATGAACATTTTACTGAAAGAAGCAATGCAGTACATCTTATAATAGTACAGAAAGGAGTGCTAATTAGAAGTAGAATCATAACTCTTTATACAGGGATGAGCTTTGTATGCAAATAGTGCCACTGCTCTTGTTTCTTCAGCGGAATGATATAAATTATGAGAGAGAAAACAGATTTCATTTAGTCTTAAGGTTTGCAGGGGAAATGTAAGCTGTCTGTGAACCTGATCCCTGTTTAGGTAATAGTTTCAGTCAAAGGAAGTGGTAATATTTATAAAGTTAATGAAAAAATTTGTTTTGACATCATCAAATCTGGACATTTTATTTTTTGCTTTGAAATAATATTTTATTTTAAAGTAGATTTTTTTAAAGACATAAGTTTAATAGAAAATTTAAAAGCTGTTGACTTCAAAGCCCAATATTTTTCATTGGTTGAAAATCAATTTAAGTATTTTTTTTCTAAAAAAAAAAAAAAAGGGAAATGTGAAGAAAAAAATAAGCTCAGTCCAAAATAAAATGGCTTTTCCAGCAATATTTTGTTTGGTGACAGAACAGAAAAAGCTTGTTATTCCCTAGTTCTATTTGTCAAGCCTTGTGAGACCTGGGAGAGCCTTGATTCATAGCAGCTGTGCACCAGCCCATTTCAACTACTTCTCTCAGGGTAGTCTTGATTAAGACTATTCTTTCTCCTTTAGGCTGCAGACTTTCTTTCTGGTCTATTAACTTGCAGCAGCCAGGGAGGTAGCTAGTATATTCCTCTGCACCTTAATATCATCCAGAGAGGTATAAAAAGCAACGAAAAATTGGAAAGGGTGAAGACAAGGGCCTTGACAGCCCAATAAAAGAGATAGCAGATGAAGCATAGTGGTCTCTGATACATAGAAAAGGATGGTATTATTTTCTTTAGATCTCAAGCTGAATGGATCTATGATCTGTCAACATATTATTTCCCTTTTTCCCCTCTTTTTCATCATACACATCTTGTGGATTTTATCTCCTGTCAAATGCTTAATTTGTCACTCTTCTGTGAGGAGCAAAATTGCTTGCTCTGCCTGCCAGCAAGATTGTAGCGAGCAGCCTCAGGAAGCTCCCTTCCGCTTCCTTCTCTAACCAACATTATCCACATGCTCCACAGCCTAATGCTGCTCTTTACACTTAAATCAGTGAGTATCAAGGGGTTTGTGGGAGCTTTTTGAGGCCTTCACCTAGTCCTCTGCTCACCCATTTTTGTCTCCCCCAGACCCACCTCTCAGTCAAGCATCTCCGTGAAGAGATATCAGACTTCCCCTCCCTCAGTAACTAGGCTGCTGTTCTTCAGGCAAGAACCTGCTTTTGAAGTGAGGGTATCAGAATCTGTCCAACAGCTGTGGAGACTCCTGGTGAGAAATCCTGGAGGATGTTGCCCCTGTATTTGGGGGCCTATTTTATTTCTCTAGTTCCTCACTTATGCCTTTAAATGTGAGCCTTGAAGAGGGCTCCCGCTTGAGGCAACTTCTTTGTAGTTGATTTATTTATTTTTGGTTTTTTGAAGTACAAGGTGCCTCTCTTCTCTCAGGCAACACATGTAAAATCAAATGTCTGAGTTGGGTCTTGCTTCCACCAAAACTCACTGACACCAGCTGTGAAGCTCTAGGGGTATCAAACCACCATAAACATGCTCAGAAACATGTGCTTTTCTAGATATCTTACANNNTGTTCTTTTCTAGATATCTTACAACACTGAGTAGAAAAAGGAGAATTTAAAAAAAATTTCTGTATCCCCTTCTCAAGCAAATCTGTAAAGCCTATGTTCTTCCGCCTATGCTTATTGGATGTGGCTTGTTTTCCACAAGCAAGGACAATTAATCCAACTACTTGTCTTTGAACAACTCTGCAGCCGACATTTAATTCTATGGCCTGTTAATTCAAAGACCCCAATTCATTTTAGCTTGTCCCAGCATGTTATGGAAAGGATGCAGGTATGAAGGCTTCTAAGAGCAAGCACACTTTTTGAGTAATTCCTGCAAGTTCAAGTCATGAAAATAACCTGTTCTGGTGGCCAACAGGGTCTCAGCTGCAGATGAGGTGTCTCCAAGTGTCTGCAAGGATTTATAATCCCAACAACTCTTGTGTTGCCTTCTATTCACTCTTCTGAC